>CAJVPV010001478.1:0-15752 GCA_910591835.1 Acaulospora morrowiae | reverse complement strand
CAGTACGAAAGTAAATGAGCACCATTTGAAATGAGTTCTCTGAGAAATATTTCACGTGTCTTGTACAACGAGTTGATGATGATGTTCATAAGACGACTAACTTCCGTCTGCACATCAAAAACTTTTAGTAAATAAAACTCGGTGGTTCTTTATTTTACAATTGGTAATTACCTGGAATTCGAATGTTTCTTTCTCTTCTGGTTGTTCACTCGTGTCTACTTTGCCGTCTGATCCAAAATTGGTTTCATCTTGTACCAAAAATTCTTGTTTTTCACTTGGTGGGTTTGCTTCGTCCAAGGCCGAAACATTGAGGGGAAATTCGGCAAAATATGTGATTAGACAGGTTACAAATATGAGAAGCCAAAGTCTGGACTTCATTTTGTTCTAACTCAACTAGACGCCTGTGATTAATTGGGCTTATTAAATTTCTTAATGGACGATGAGAAGAGTAGAATTAATGGGAACAATATCGGAACTTGAATTTATAGCTTTTCATGTTGTCGTGTAAGATTTCAATTGGGTATGCACTCGTATAAACATCCAGGTGTCGGGATTTCATTGGTTCTAATGCCTATAAGAATTTGCTAGAATATTTGCCACCTTGTTAATTTTTTATCACCTAAAAAAGTACTTATTGAGATTATTCTTAGCATTTCTGAAACGTTACCTTTTGCGAAAAGAAAGGTCACATGAAAAACATTCATTACCACACTAGCCAGTACTTTCTTTATACGGTACATCGAAAGACTAAATTCAATTTTTCTTATTCGTAAATAAAAAAAAATTTTTTTTTTGAAATTTTCCGATCACTGATCTAAGAAAAAAAAAAGTGAACGGCTTTAATAAGAACACACAATCATTACTATCAGATACAAGAGAAATCACACGGTCTAGAAACCATTTCAAATTTTATAAAAAATTTTTATAAATAAAAAGTTATAATAAAAAATTTTACTAAAAAAATTTATTTAGGTTTTATTATTAGCAATATTTTTCTATTAAGATAAATACAGTATTTCTCATGATGTTTATTCATAAATAAATGTAATTACATATGACATAATTGATAGTAAGATATAATATATATGTATAATAAATATACTGTATATTGTATATTTGTAATCATCTGTTATTCTATAGTAGATATATTTTTTAAATAAATTTTTGGCAAGAAAAAAAAAATTATTTATTTATATCTTAATATTAGAATAAAAAATAATAAAGCTTCTCTATATTTAATAATAAAAAAAATTATTTAATATAATTGATTAATATTGATTATCTTGAAATATTTGATATTTGTAAAAGATTATAATTAATTTTAAATGTTTAGATGACTAGATATTATTTATCGTTAATAAAGAAAAACTTTATTAATTTAGAAAAAAACCAAACAACTTTATTATTTCTTTTTCAAAAAAATCTTTTTTATATATAATAAATAAATAAAAAAAAAATATAAAGTATAATAAAATACTGTATATATAGTTTTTTTTTAAAAAAAAAAAAAATCCACAATCAAACTAATATTGTTTTATTTATTAAATTATCGAATTATTACAAGTATAAGAATACAAATAAAGTATAAATCTTCATAATTTAGCTTATCTATCAATAGCTAAAGTCTTTAATATAATTTATAAAAATAATATATTATTCCTTTAATAAATAGGATTAAGATTCAAAACTTTCAATAGAATCAAAACCTGCAAATTATTTCTATAATTATAACTATAAACTCAAATTATATTAATTTATTCTTATAAAAACTATATAAGAAGAAAAAAATAAAAAAAATTTTAAAAAAGGAAAAACAATACAAGTATATACAAAAAAAAAGATAATAAAAATAGAAAAAAAATTATCATTTATTTTAGTTATTATTAAAAAGATTATTTCTATAAATAAAAACATTTTCACTTTACTTGTATCTAACAAAAATCTATTATAAAAGAAAATCAAAATTTCAGTAATTACCTATAGGCCATATTATAACAACAAACTGGTTCCTGAACCCAGCATATTTAAAACCTGATTTTCCTCATCACATCAAATTATTCATATCTTACTTTTCAATTAAACCTGAATATGAATATACCTATGAGGTATAAGTTAATATTTTAGGTAAAAATATAATAGACTAGAATTAATTTCTACAAATGAATAGTATAGGATTCTTAATATACTGATTATAAACTTAAAGTTTAATAAATATCGTATATTTAATGCCTATTCACATTAAAAAAAAAAATTTTCAACAATTAAAAAACACTAAAAGATCTTGAAAAAACTTTATTCAAGACTTGTTTAAACAATCATAAGTTCATTTTTTTAAATGTTCTCATAATCAATATCTTAAATCTATAAGCTGTTATTATTTACAAAAACATTAAAACAAATAAAATTTTCACTTCCAATTTATCCCTAACAATTAAATTATTATAGCCAGGAAACTATCTACAAGTCTAACTTACTCCAGTTTGCTTTATTATAAATGATTCTGAAATTTCAAAAATTATAACTGTTTCTTTCAAACTATATAGAAAAAGTATTTTCTTATTTCTAGCAATGTCTGTAAAAATATCTCTTCTTAATCCAATATCAATGAATACTTTCAACTTCTTCCTCAATTTCCAAAACTTTTTTGAAATTACAGATACTAACAAAATTAGTTTTATAAAGGAAATAATAAAACAAAAACTAAATTACAATCTTTATATATCCTAGAATAAACTGAACATTCAGTTTAATAAAAATAATAACATATTTTTCCTATTTTAAAATATCAAAACCTTCAAACTCCTTCAAATATATTTGTTTTAATAAGGTAATAAGTAATGACAATGAAATACAAGATGATTATTCTTCTGATATATTATAAGTATACAACATAATAATTACCAATAAAATCCTATTTAACAAGACATATACAGAAATAAAAATTGATATATTATATATAATACATTAACCACCTCCTTAATATAATTAAATTCAATTTCAGTTATGACTATTATCTCTTGAGCTAATGAAATTAATAACAATAAAGTCAATATCAAATTTAATACATTATTAACAATTGAGGAAGACATTAAGAAAATTAATTCACTTGAAAAGTATTTTAAAATTCTTAAATACTACAAAAAAGTTGACAAATATAAAAAAAATATTAATATAATTATTCAATGGTTTTTTAATATCAGAATGAAAGAACCCTTTAAAATAAAATCAATAAACAAAACCATTATAACAAAAATTGGATATAGAGATTGCAACTTCTTCAGAACCTTTATTAAAAAAATATTCTTGAAAGATCAATATCAAATTAAATATAAAAATATAAAAAAGTTTTTCACAATAACTATTTAAAAGTTAATAACATTAAATATATTAACAAAACAACCAGGAAAAAAATTAAAACAATCATTAATAAAGTTCTTTTCATCACTTTTCTAAAATTCACAGATCTCACTATCTTTAAATACTAACAAATAGCTTAACTCTTGAAATATAACTTCAACTTTTTCATTAATCCAATATCTGAAAAACTAAACTATTAAATTTTATTCTTAAAATATGAGAAAGCTATTAAAAACAAACTTCTCTTACTATTTACTTTACCTGATCACATTTTTGTCTCAATTAAAATCAAGCTTCCAAATGTTTTTCCTATTATTTTCTCTAGACATATAAATAATATGGCCAGTAGCCTCAGAATAGGGCTCCTAATGGTATCACTTCAATATCAGTTTGATACCAATTCAATATTTAAATTTACTATAAATTCATATGAGTAGGTCACAATTCATATATTAAATTTACTATAGATTGGTACCATTTTGATATCATTTCAGATCAATTTGATACTTTTTAGAATTCTATCTCAGAGTTTATTACAATTTTGACCAGCTTTCTACTTTATTTTTTATCAGAGACCAATTATTTCTGACAATCCCTCTGATTTTAAATCTGAAGTTAAAATGCTATTTCCTCTTATTAAGCAAAATAATCTTAGAAATCTCAAAAACTTATTAACAAATTAAAAGACCATTATTATATTTTTTTTAAACTGTCAGATTCTTATTTCAAGCTTTTCCTATCAAAATCAATATTACTCTCATTCTATATAGATTTATTTTTTGAATTTGCATATCACTTTTCAATAAAAAACAGCTTAGAAGTCATCTGCTTAGTAATGAATCTTCTCAAAACTAATAACTATATCATTAGGCAGCTTCCAATGGATTATATTCAAGTTAAATACCTATTTCTATTAGCCTATTAATTCAGCAAAAACAATTCTATCTTCTTGTCAATTTGATTTCAAAAAGATATTAAAAATCTTATTCAATCTATTCAAACAGAAATTCTTTTTCAAGTTGCCATTAGAATCAGAATGGATTAATAAAAACTTAGTTCAAGATAAAAAACCTTATATCCTGAACAATATGAAAGAACTCAAAAACCAATTCAATATCATGGATAAACAATTATATAGAGACTTACCTATCTTTTTACAAACAATCAAAAAAATCAAAATACATATCAGAATTTAATTTTATAAGAATAGATCTTATCCTTCTTTCAAATCTGCCTTCAATAGCTGAAAATAAAAAATAGCTAAAGAAAATTAAAATTAATATAATATTTCTATTAATTAAAGACTAATACTTGATCACCATTATAAAATTGCTCAAGACCCATTTCTATTTTGACAAACTTTTATCAATCTTTATAATAAAAAAAGAGTAACCTGATTTAAGACTAACTTTTCTTTTCTACTTTTTTTAAATATGACAATAGCAAATATATTCAACTGTTTATCCTTTTTTATATTATCTTCTCAATCCAATCCTTTCTTAAATATTAAAAACCTTCTTACAATATTTATATTTAATGTTCAAGGGCTAAATCAAAAAGAAAAGATTAATGAAATTATCAAATTCATTAAAAATAAAAGAGCAATCTTCTACTATATTGAAACTAAATCCATAATAAATAATCCACTATCTAATAGAATAAACAACAAAATCATTATCTCCAATAAACCAAACTCAATAGCTAGTAGTAGCATATATATAATTTTTATTATGAAGATATCCTGCCATATCTTTAGTACCTATACTGAAATAAATACTAGTGTGTTACCTATTTTAAGTTCAAATCCAAGATAGATATTATCATTATTTCAATATATCTGCCTCACAAAAAGTCAAACAGGACTGAGACACTCAATTTCTTAGGAAGTTCTTAAATTAATATAGAAACAAACTCTTAATAATTACTAAAGACTTCAACTCTTATTTCAGAAAATTACTCTCTATAAATATATTATCTTCTTTTTATAAATAGAAAATCTATAGACATTTTACAAACTTAATTAATATTGTCAAAGTTATTAACAAAAAACATTACTATATATATATGAGTAACTATTTTTGAAGGCAGATCAGAAATTTTCTGGTACTACAATTGTGATCATTATGTATGTATTGTTTAAAAGTAGGGTCCAAAAAAATCATATCTAGCATTTTTGTCATCTTCAAAAATAATTATCCATATAACAAATATCAGCATCTTCAAATTGAATCAAATATAGTTATTAACAAACCTGATTAGCAAAATTCTCTCTAATCACAAAATAATTACAATAGTTTTGAACTGGTTTGAATACAAGTTTGATTGTATTATATTTATAACAAAAATCTTTCAATTTAATAAAGCAACCAAAGAGCAAATCAAATTAATAAAGAATTAATAAAACTTGTATACTGTATATAGGATCAAATTTCTTATTTTGAAAAGAAATAAATCTTATAATCAAAAAAGCTATAACAGATAATATCTCTGCAAAGAAACAAACCCTACTATTAATATCAAACAAAACTTTTCTCCAATATGACACCAATATTAAAGTAATCAAAAAAGCAATAGTAATATTATATAAAAATCAAACATCAAATAAACTCTTTCAATTAGTAGCTATTATATATAATAACATTACTAACCATCTACTATCTATCAAGTTTCTTAAAAAGGTTATCAAAATTCTTTTGTGAAAAAATGATAAAAGTCAAGCAGCTGGCTATTGAAGAAATCAAAGAATAAATAGAAAAAAAATTTTTTAACTTTTGGAAAAAACCTAAGATAGCAATTAAAAAAACTTTAGGAAATCTTAAATTATTTCTTAACCTTTCAATTCTTTCTAATAGTAACCAGTTGCAGGATGATCCAAACAAACTAATTGAAATCATTAACAAACATTTTAAAAATATCCTTAATTCCAAACTCTTTAACTTAAACCTATTATAATCTTATAAGTTATATCCAAAAATTTTCTTTTTAACAATATCTTTTATGATACCATAGTTGAAATTACATTTGATAAAATTAACAAAACCTTTCTCTCTCTTTTAAAACTAAAATCTCTTAACCTTAGCTTAATACCTTACAAAGTATAAATTAATCTGGATATTGAAGCAAAAAAACATATCAAGAATTTATTTAACTTAGTACTAAACTCTAATAATCTCCCTGTTTACTGGAAATACTTTGTTGTTATACTTCTATCTAAAAAAATAATATGGACATATAAACTAATAGACACCTGTCCATCTCCTTAATCAAGACTAGCAGAAAAATCTTCACAAAAATTATTAATAACAGATTATTCAATATTATTTGCAGGCCTTAAAAATAAAGTACTATGGAACCTCTAACTATTATATCATCCAAATTAAAAACTGCTAACAACTTTAATAATAAACATTGGATTGTTTCCTTTAATATATTTAAAGCCTTCAATTCTATAAACTTAACTAGCTTGAAAACTGTTCTAATATAAATTAAAATCCCTTTGCAAATTATATTATTAATTCTCAACCTTTTTTATAATTGTCCACTAAATATAATTACCTATTACAAGATTACAGTTCTATTTCAATTAACAATAATATAGACCAGAATAAAACACTAGTTCTTTTGCTTTGAATAATCTTTTATAACTCAATAGTTTCCAAAATTTTTAAGAACTTTTCAAAAAAAGCAAGAATTCTGACCTATATGGATAATATTACAATTACAAGTAATAGCCTTTTTAACTTTCAAGAGATTACAGACATCTTCTGTTTCTTTTTAAAACTGAATTATATTAATATAACAAAAAAAAACAGATTTTATCACAAATTTGAAATCATTACATTCAAATTAATAAAAATATTTCAAGATTAAGGAAGAAACTATTTAAGTTAAACCATATAATAAAGCCATAAAGTACTTGAATATTTTTCTTTTAGAAAAATCTTTTAATCTTATAATCAAAAAAAAAGTTAGTTGAAAAAGTAACTAATTTTATCAATGTTATTATATCTCAAAAAGCATAAAATGATACAATTATAAAACAAGTCTTTCACTGGATAATTTTAGCACAACTAAAATATGTCACTTATATTTCTTTTGCAATAAATAGTAGAATTGGCTTCCTTCAAGCCAAGCTTAACAAAGCAATTAAATCAAAACCAGATATTAAGTATATCATCAAAGATAGATCCCTAAATTATTTAGTATATAAAATTTTGCAGATCAATTATATTCCTTTTGAAGGGATATAATTAATTATTTATTATTTTAATAGGGAAATAATTCAAAAAACATTTGGATCAAGTGGCCTAAATTGTAAAAAACCTTTGTAAGTAGTTTTTTTTTGATCTTATATTTAAAAAAAAAACTTTTTAATAGTAAAAGATATTTAAATTATATTCTTTTCTTTAATTTAGGGATCCATATCCTACAAACAGCAGTAAAACTACTAATCTCAAGACTTACTAATTAATAACAACTCAAGCTATATTACAAGAAATTAAATTGATATAAGCCTTATATGTTATACGATCTTGTTCACTATCTTTTCAAAAGCATATATATTATACAAGTAGCAGATATTACTATTAAATTTAGAATTAATATCTGCCTATTACCATATCTATTCAATATTGAAACTATAAGTTATTATTAGACTATATTACCAACATAAACAAAAAACTACTCTATCTCTTTATCACTCAAATATTAAAACTCTTTATAATACAATAGTTTTCAATAGTTTTTTCAAGCTTATATAAAAAAACTTCATATCTATAAAGGTTTTATCACCAAAGGATCCATATTAAACTGGTTTACAAGCCTTATAAACATTATATTACCAATACTAAAAAATATACTGTCACTTTCAATTCTAAATTAAAGTTCTAAAGTTATATCAAAAACTAAAGTTCTAGAGTTATATCAAAAACATTAATCTAAATTTTATTAAAACTAGATACAATATTATAATTTAATTAATAATAAGTAGAAAATACTATATCTTGAATCAAAATAACAAACATATTATTATATGTTTTTATTCTATCCAACTATATATCAAAAATTAATACTTGAGTCAACTAAGATCAATCTGGTCTATAATATACAATAATTGCTATGAACTTTTTAATAATATTAATAAACTAACAAATATTCTTATACCCATATTAATATCCCACCTATATATAATAATTCAAATCTTTATTATCAATTTTCAATTTTCTGAAAACATAATAATTACTATATTCTCAAATATTATAGATATTGAAATTATCTCTTTCCACTATTTCTATACAAACAATTCCAATATATACAGTAAATCAACTTTTGACCAATTTTAGCTCAAATTGTTATCATTTCAATATTAAAATTATATATAACTTGCAAGATATTCTTTCTATCTGACCTCTGGTTTTCAGACTATATCAATAAACAAATCAAAATATTCTTCTCAAGACATATTATCTTTATTAACAAAATAATACTTTTTAAAAATCTTACTATTGCCTAAAAAAAAAATAAAGTTTTAGTTAAAGCAACTTAAAGTATAACATCAAGCCAATCCAATTAAATTAATACTAATCCTATAAACAATAATATATATCAACCCTTAAATGCAAACTCTTTATTAGAATTTCATATTTTTCAAATGATATTGGATATTTATTCCACTCTTTTAATAACATTAAAAAAAACAAAGAGAAAATTTCTAAAAAATTATTGAAACAATTATATAAAGTCTGAAAATAAAGATTTGAAATTGCATTATCTCTTCTTTTGCAAAAATAAAATAATAAAAAATCAAAACAGTTATCTTATCATATCAAGCAAAAAATAATAATAGTATCTTTAATATAATTTTAAACATTTTAGAAATGAATTATTTAAATATTAATAAAACTATATTTTCTATTACAACATTTTTGTTTTAAACATTAGTCATTTAATATTAATAATATTAATTCACTTATATAGTATACAGTTGACAATATTAATTTAGTACAATAGGCTATAATTATTTACTTTATAAAGATTGTTGATATATTGATTATAAACAAATATTTAATAAAAATCATATATCTAATGCTTATTTGCAAAAAAAAAAAGAATTATCTCTATAAATAAAAATTTCAAGTCTCTTATAATTGTTATTGCACTTACTTATAATTACCTGTGGTCAATCAGACTATTAATTTTCATTGAAATAACAATATTTAAGAATGTTTAAGAGTATTTCTAGAAAAATATTTCTTGAAACTTTATACTTGAAGACTTTTAATTAAAAAAATATTGATTTTCTATTATTAATTTCTTTCCAAGCCATGTTTTCTGAAATTATTGCTTCATTTAATCAGTAGATAATTTCAAGATCCTTTCTTTAACCATTTTTGAAATAATAGTTATTATTTCAACTTGTTGTCAAATTGGGATAGGACTTAAGCCTTATGTCTATTTCCTGTCTTTAAAAAAAATAGAAAACAAAAAAAAGAAAATGGAAAACAAAAAAAAGAAAATGGAAAACAAAAAAAATATTATTTCTTCTTATTCACAACTTTAACTTTTATCTAATATTTCCATATTACTCTTTTAACTAAGAACTATTTAACTCTTTCAAAAACTAATTATATTATTGATTTAATGTTACACAATTGGATACATATGAAAGATATATTGTGTTTACTTTTTCTATGACTAATATAATCAATTAATCTATAATTTTGATCAATAATCTTTCAAGAGATCTTGTATAACCAAAAATTTAGAATCAAATTAAATAGATAAAATTTCTTCCTCCAAAAAAAACATACTTAAAAAAAAGAAATAAGAAACCAAAGAGATAATAAAAAAATTAAAAACTTCTTTTTTCTTATTTTTTTTGAATTTTTAAACCTTTTGAAAATCTTTGGAATATATTTTTTCTTATTAGTTTTCTTCTTAAAAAGATATTCTTATCATAAATTTTTTAAATAAATTTCTTGTATTTAATTATAAAAATAAATAAAAAAAGTGTTTTGAAAAGAAAAAAAGTGAATAATATTAATTGCTATTTGCTTTATTAATTAAAAAATCAATATTGTTAAAGAAAGTATTAAATTTTATTATTATAAAAATATAAAACCTTTAAATATATTTGTTTTTTGGATTGGCAAAAGAATCAAATATATATAATTTGTTTAAAAGTTTTTATACAAATATATATAAGAAAGGCAGGGGTATTATAACGAAGTTAAAGTTTCTAATATAAAAACTTTTTTATTTATTTTTATAAACTCACAAATATTTATAGTACTAATTAATGCCATATTTACAATAAAACTAATAAAAATAAAAAATAAAAAATAAATGAAAATTAGTCAAAAGATTATTTCTTGTGCAACATACTTTAAAATGAAGCTATAAGTAAAGAGGGGTATTATGACGAATTTGATTTTTACACTTTTTTTACTTTTTTTTGACTTGTTCTTTTTTCTTTGCAAGGTTTAGCTCTCGTTCAGCTTTTCTTTAAGCTGCTATTTCTCTTTTTTGAGCTGCTGCTTCTTTTTTCTGAACCACTATTTCTTTTTTTCGTTTTGTTTCTATGATCTTTTGTTCCACTTCCTTGTTCAACCTTTTTAATTGGTGTAAACTTTCTTTATTAGTTAAAAGTCAAGCAAATGGAAATGTCTTTCTTTTTTTTCTAGGAAGAAACAATATAGAGTTTTCAGATTCAGATTTATTCTCTGAAATTGCTTGGAAGTTTTGAAATTGCGGTTGAGAAACTGGATACTTGAGAGCTAAACGTAACGCACACGTTCCAGGATTTTTGTAGGTATCTAATTCTTCAACCTGAGTTTTTAATACATTATTCTTATTTTTAAGTGCAATAATTTCTTCTTTTAAATTATTAATACTTGAATAGGTAAAATGAGAATAATTTGGTTGAATAGGTGTTGAAATTGGTCTGAATAATTAAGCAAAATGTTGATTATCAATAGGTAAGTCGTTAAATTGTTCCATTACTAAAGAAGGATCTAAACAGTCTGAACTAATTATACTAGGATTAAATGGCCATATTCCTGTTGCTTTGTAGGTGTTACAAATAGTTAGTGGTGTATAGGTCTCAATAAGAACAGGATCAAGAACTCTCGCGAAGGTATGCTTTATTACTATTTTGCCACTATCTCTATAATACTTATCACATGCTTTATTGTATTCTTTTTTTAGTTTTGCAAAGGAAAGCTCGGATGGTTGCAAAATATATATTGTATGGAGTGGAAGAGCATAAAGAAGAATATTATTTTTGTAACAAAAATTGACACTCGTATAGCTAATGTGGCTTTTATGGCCATCAAGTATCAATAGGACTGGATGAACAGGCAGAATTGAGTTGACAAAATGATTAAAATACATTTGAAAAAGGTCTTCACACATGTATCCAGTATCTGTGAAGCCCATTACGATTCCGGAAGGTGCACCTTCTAGTAAACCAGGAATTGTACGAACACCTTTATAGATAAATAAAGAAGGTATATATGATCCAGCAGCTGAAATCATCGGTACTATTGAAATATGCTCATATGAATTTCCATGTACAACTTTATAAACTTGGCGTGCACCTTTTCGTGCTATAACTTTTTCAGATTTGGGTATAAGAACAAATCCAGTTTCATCCATATTTCAAATATGTGTAGTGGAAAGTGAATTCTTATCAATAATTTGATAAAGCTTTTCAAAGTGATTCTTAACAACAGTCGCATTAGCCTTTTGTGTACATACTTCTGACAATTCTTGTGGAGTACAAAACGACAGCTCAGGATGATCTCTCATAAAACGTATTCACCAATCTTGACCTGACCCACTATCTTTGAAAAGATGTTGTCAACTGTTTAGTTTCAAGATTTCCATCACACAATAATTAACACCAGATCTTGTCAAACCAAATTCGAGCTTTTGCATATTAATGCAATAGTCTACAATTTGATTTTCTTCATGTTCAGTAAGAATAGTTGGTGGACCTGAACAATTAAGAGGGCCATCATTTTTTATAGCACGTCTAAGAGTGGTTTCTGAAAGCCCAAAATTTTTTGCAACACTATTTATACTTAGATGTTTGAAATTGATAGCATCAAGTGCTGCACAAATAATATCACGTCGATTAATATAAGAGATTGGTGGCATGTATTATAAAATTATAGTAAGATGAATTAAATTTTGATGCATAGTAAAATTAAGAAATATTTATATGATATATGACTTCTTATTTAACATGATATATAAAATAAATAAATAAATAATGTTAGGGACAAAAGCAGCACAGGTATGCAACGCAAAATCACGTTATGTCATCCTGTTGTCATGAATAGTAGGGAAATTTAAGTGGAAAAATTGTGTGGGAAAAAGTGCGAGAGAGAAAGATCTAGAATAACATAGAAATATAAACAAATGGAAACATGTAAATAATAGGCGCATATATAAATATATACGCAATTCGATAATGTAAAAAGTTGATTATCGTCTTATATATTATTTCATAAATAAAATAAACTATTGTTAAATAAACTCTTACTTGGTGTTCTGTTTCGCCTATTGTTTAAACACCTATAACTCGCCCATGTGACTAAAATGAACCAAGGTTTGACTAGGAGAATTGGAAGTGTCCTAGCAACTAGTAACATTCAACTATAGGTCAAGAAGTGTTAAAGTTAATAAGTAGAGGAGAACCGGCCAAATTGATATACACTTCAAGAGTTTAATTAAATGATATTTACCTTCTACCAACATTACACGGAGACTATAGCACTAGTGACAGACTCGCCGGTTAGCCCATAACAATTTGGTGGTGAACTGTGAGATTCGAACATATTTGGATATTAATTAATTAAAAATAACATTTGTTTACCTCCTCCCCTGATAAATTAATTAAACACCATATTAGTAAAAATGTTGATTGTATTGACAAACAAATCTTAAAAATACACTTATTTTTTCTGATAAACCCGTAATAAACCTGTGTTACTCAATTAATAATGTTGGACAATGCAATTAAAATCTTACAGGAACTAGTGGAAGCCCTTACCAGCCTGGAGAGAAATGAAGAGACTCGATAGACCAATATATTTAAATTTAAGGATAAAAGGAATGAAGATCCATATATGTGATTAGAGTTATACGAGGAGGTTGTGAAAACTAACAGTTGAACGAGTGACGAAAAATTAGAGCAGGTATCTTATTATTTGAAAGGACACGTGACGGACTGGTACGAAGTCTACCAAGATTACTTCTGCTATTGGAATATTAAAAATGAGCACAAGAGAAGTTTTGTGTCAACATTCTAGTTCCCATCATTTGATATTATTAGTGAATTATTATAATACTTAGTGGGAGTCTTATTATTACATATAATTAGTGATTCATTATAATATCCCTATTCGTCATAATACTTCTGTCTCTTTTATATATAATTTTTAGAAAATTAATAAAATTATATATATTAAAAAAAACTTTTTCTTATATATAACTTTTTAAAAAAATTTTTTTTTTTTAGTAATTATTTTTTAAAATTAAAGAAACAAATATTTTTTCACTTTTCAATATTTCAAAATCCTTTATATATCTTTTATTTTTATTACAAGAACCTCAAGAAAATTAAAGAAATATACTGATATATTGGAATAGAATTTCTGATTAAAGAAAAACAGGTTTGAAGTTTTTTTTTTTTCTTTGAATTGTATAAAAAAAAGCATGTAACAATTATTTTTTTATAAATTTTTTTTGAAATTCTTCCTATTTTTACTTCTTACTAATATATATTTTTTATTAAATAATTATATTTTTTTCTAGAGATCTTTTTAATAAATAAAAAAACCAAACCATATATTAAAAATATTTATATTATTAACTTTGAGAACCAGCAATATATTCATTATTTACTTTTTACTATTGTTCAGTATATTTTGCTGCATTACAAAAAACACAAAACTTTTTTTCAAAAAAATTTTTTACAAAAAAAATTGCAATTAGTTTACTCCTATCAATTAATTAATATATTAAAACCAACCAATTAAATACTACCAATTATTCAAACAAATCTGTACTACTAAAACATTACATACTGATTAATATAAACAAAATCTTATTTGATAATAACTATCAAAACAAAATTACATTACTAATAAACAAATCAATTATACTATTAACAAACAAATTAATCATCAATTGTATTAACAAAACAATAATACAATCATTATAACCAATTGACTATCAAGGAAATATATCATCAATACTACTATATATTTCAGATAGTAGCCTGGTTATTTGTGATAAGTGCATACATACCATACTTCAATTAAATGGAATTATCAGAGTGACATGCTTCTCTAAAGCATCTTTAGCTTTATAATTAGTTTATATGTATTTATTTTTTTGCTTAGTATTATTTTTCTTTTCTTTAATATTTACTTTTTATAATTTTTTTATACAAAAATCTGAATAGGTATTCATAACTGCTTGATACTATCTTTAACAATGTATTGGTTTTAATATTTCTTTTTCTTTGCAACTTAGATAGTTTACTGTAGGCAGGCTAGCATTAAACTCATTAATCAACTGATAATGTGAAAGATGTTACTTTCTTCATGTATAAATTTTTTCAATTTTACAATTATAATAAAGTAATGATGTTTACCTATTTAAAAAAAAAAAAATTTATTTGAACAAAACCATTATTAACTAAGACCTTGTCATTGTCAATAATAAACAATAAATTTCCAAAATAAATATTACATATTAGTTCTTCAAGTAATCATATGAAAAGATGCAAATATTCAAAGTAACAAGCAAAATGTTGAAGATATTCGCGGTTCGTTTTATAAAAAATTTTTTTAAATTTAATGCAAATTTAAAAATTATTGTTTATATCCAATACGTAGGAATTAGAAACTTATTAAAATAAAAATATTTTTTTAGACTTTAGATTTAAACTTAAAAGCCAACTTATAAAGCAAAGTTTATTTAAGTTAAAAATTTTTGGCATAACTCTGCAAAATATTATAAATACCATGGTGCGATTAAACATTTTCAAAATTTTCTAAAAGTAAAATTGTAGTTTAATTAATTGAGATTAGTAAAATTCGAAACATCCAGGTCAATTAAACTCGAGTCTGTAATAACAAGTTTTTTAAATCTTGTTAATAAAACTTAGAAAGTAATGAACATTATACTATATTCTTTATATTCACCTGCATTATCATTAGACAAAGTTTCAAGTACTTTCTCAAAATTAGGGGCATTAGTTGGTAGTGATAAGTTTGAAAAATTCAAAAGTCTGCTAGTGTAAACAGCATTTGGGTGCGTTTTATAATTAAGTCCCGAGAATTTGCTAGCTTGTGATTCTTTCGAAACTTCACTTTCGTAAT
>CAJVPV010001477.1:0-15754 GCA_910591835.1 Acaulospora morrowiae | reverse complement strand
AGCCCCAATTAAACCCCAATTGGGCGAGGATGACATATGTTGAATCTATCTAATTTTTTTGGTCCCTCTTACAATATTAAATGACAGAAGGAAGCGTTTTAAATTATGTATTATTTTGGCTATGACTTATTTGATTCATCTCGGTTTACGTATCACGAACGAGGTTTATGCAGGGTCAAAGGACATACTCAAAAGGATAAACCATTATAACCCCAAAATTTTTTATTGATAAATAAATAAATGCCGGATGAATAATTGGTTTGACTCTTCTAATAATAATTTTAGTATGATAAATATTTATTTTTGAAAATAAATTCCTTTAAAAATTATATATAAAATACTTTACATCAAAGTGCTAATAAGTCAAATAACGATAAAGTGACTCGATAAAATTAAATGTTGTGATAATGAATTTGCTTTGAATTCATCTGGTATCTTCGTTGTATGCTACTTCGATTACGCTTCTATTGAATTCATTCTTCGGTATCATTTTTAAATTTAAATCCACCAATTTCGAGTCTGAAAAACGTCAAACTTTTGTTTTAATGATTTGTCTATTTTTTTAACTTCTTTTAAATCAAATAATTACCGTGAATCTGTATAGATAATTGTGATCGTAATTGAAACATCAATAAAATCCATGCGTGTACCGCAAGTAGCCTTAAAATAATAATAATAATAATAATTACCGTGAATCAACTCTGAAAGAAGTCTATCCGTATATATTGCATCTTAATGTATTTGTGTTGTATTGTGTGCTAACGAGCACGAATTCAATTTTCGTTATCTTTAATTTGCTTAGAAAAAGTCGAATTCGGATATCTCATATGATAACACCACGCATCTAGAATCTCGCACAATTCATGTATGTTAAACCTGTTCTGTGGATTAGCATCCCAACATTTTTGCAATAGGCTAAATACCAATGCAGGAAGTTTTCCTTGAACGTTGGGTCGGTGTCCATTGAAAATATTAATGGCTAAAGTGACATCATGCGAAACATTGCTGAAAGGGAGAGTACCAAGTAATATTTCATACATAATAATCCCAAATGCATAAATGTCAGCTGTTTCTTTATACTTCTCTTCGCACAATACTTCTGGTGTCATGTATGGAAGTACTCCATACAACTTTCCCTCTTTGGCTTCTCTTTTATATTCAGAAATTGGTTTACACAAACCTAAATCTGTTATATAAGGCAAATCATGTTCCGCTAGAAGAATGTTTCCAGTATGGAAATCTCGATGAACAAATCCAGCTTTGTGAATTTGACGTATTCTTTCTGCGATTTAAAATAAAACATTAAACTTATTATCCCATGGCATTTTGTAAAACTTGGGTAGATTATTTCTGATATTTCCGTAGTAAATACATTGCATGACGATCATAAGATCATTTGTTTCGCCGTGTCTGGTTATTCCATAGCATCGTGTAATGTGAGACTTATTGTCATGAAAATTGAAATTGGCAAATTCTTTGTCTACATTTGATTAATGGTTATAAAATTTTAGGTACTCTTTGATAAACATAATATGAAATCAACAATTACCTCATTTAAAAATTTATCGATTACATTTTGAGAATCATTGAGGCATTTCAACGCAACCTTTGTTTTTCCTCTTCTTTTCCACAGACCTTTTTTTGCATTCAAATAAAGGTTATTTCCTTTGGTCCATTCTGCAAAATATACTTTGCCAAAGCCTCCTCGATCAATAAACGTTACGCCCGTAAATTTCGAATACGGAATCCCATGTCTACTAGTTGCAATTAACTGTTTTTTTATAAATTCGTCAATAATATCGTCCCCGCTTTTCCATTTATCAAATTCTTTTTTAAAAGTTAACGAATTGCAATGGTGGCACCAAAATCTATCCGTTGTTTTCTCATAACATTGATTACACTTTCCTCCTGTAATCTAACATATTCATAAATTACAATCGCTATTGGAAATACCCTGAATTTTAACTTACCATCTAAAAAAATCAATAGTTAATACAATTAATCGTGATTAAATGACGAAAGCCCTGTATCCTGAATTCAAACTCACGTGCTATAAAAGTCCAATTATAATATAATCTATCTTGTTATAAGACTTTGTAAATCAACGAAGATATTTCGATTCAATCTACCACCTATAAATGTTAACGATTAACACAAACCTCTTTTCATGGAATATTTTAAAAAAATATCTTACCGCCTACAAAAAAAATAGGATCATGCTGTGATAATCCATTGAATATGAACTATTCAGAATTTGACTTACTGTATGTTCTAGAAGGATATAAATAAATCCAATCTTACAATTAACTTACCGGCTATAAAGTCATGATCAATAGAATTAACTTCATAATCCCCGTAATGACGAAAATACTTTGAGCTCAACTTACTATCTATTATATCAAAAATATTATTATTATGTTTAATTTTCATATAAGTTTACGGGGAATAACGCCAATTTAATTGTTTAGCTTACAAACTACAGTGATAAAAGTGAGACTAAATTAAGAATCAATTTATTTAATTCAATAAACAAAGCATTCTGTATTGAACTTACAATCTATAATTTCAATAAGCATAAAACGATTAACCTCATTGTATGTGATTTCAAGATACAGAAAAAATATTTTGACCTATACCTACCCACTGTAAAAGTCGACAACAATCAATACAATTAAATCATTCGTTATACTGTATGACTTCCCAAAATAACGAAATATCTGGATTTAACTAATTCTTTGGATCCACGTGCTGGAATGGAGAGAGTTACATAGTATTCTTGATCATCAATCGACCAGCATTAAGGGCACAACCTGCAATCATTATATGAGCCAAGATTCAATAAGTAAACCTTCTACAAGTAATATAGCAGAAAATTCAGTAATAGAAGAAATCCCAACAAGTTATATAACAAAAACTTCATTATCTAAATGACCAATTTTTTGATAAAAATCGAGCTACTGGAATTCCTTCTTACCACATACGTATGTAAAATATCATTCAGCAGAAAATTTTCAACTTCGATATTACAATGACATTTACAAAGATGATATTTATCAAAAGCAATTAATTTACATTCAAAAAAACTTCAAGTCTTATATTTAGATCCATATAACAAAAATGATTAAAATAGTAAGAATAATTTATTAATAAATTGGATTGTATGCACTCAACAAGCTTTTCATATTGAGAATAATAAATATTTTTATATTATGATTTATAAATTAGATTCATAGTATTTAATATCTAATCAAGCCAAAATTAGAATTTTAATTATAAATCAATTTGATGAACAAAGAAAAAAAATTTAAGCAAACTTTTGACAAAAATTGCTTTAACAATGGTATATGAACATCAATTAAAAAAAAACTTTTATAAGCATAACAATTCATTATCTTGATGATCAATGAAAACCCCAAAACTTTTTATTAGATATAGTTTACTTTACAATATGACATATTGGAATTAATATAACAAATACACTTTTGTTATTACTTGATAAATTTTAGATTAACAATCAATATGGTTAAAAAATTGAATCAATTAACAAATAGTTCAAATTTTGGTCACTTCTATTGTATAGCACATATTATCAATATTGTAGTTTAACAAGGACTTGAATCAATCAGCTCTTTAATAAATAAAGTTTAAAATTTTATATTAAAAATTAAAAATTAAACAATATTTCACAATAAACTTAAAGCACTAAGTAAAATACATGGAATTAAATATCTGGCACCTGAAACAAATACTGAAATAAAATAGAACAATATATTTTATATACTAGAAAAGTTTAAAAATAGTGAAATAGCTCTTCAAATGCTAATTACAAATTATTCAAATTTGACTAATGAATTTCTAAATGATTCTGATTGGAAAAGAATAAATAATATTCTAATTTGCTTAATCCAATGGAAAAGGCAACAAAATTATTATCTGCTGTGTGATATTCAACTTTAGATCTTGTATATCAAATATTCTAGAGTATAAAGATTTTTTTAAATTAATATGGTGAAGATAAATCTTTTAATAAATCTCAGATAGCTATTTCTATGTTACAAAAAATCAATAATTATTGGAATATTATAAGTGATTCATTAATAATATTGATAATATTGGATTTAGATATAAACTTATAGATTTTTCAGAAAGAGAAAAAATTATTTTGGCTATTAATACAATTAGAGAAATAATAAATTTATATTATAAAGACAGCCCACCAAATTTATCCAATGATATAAGCTTTACAAATTCAAATTCAAAAATTCACAAGATTTTTTTACCATTTTAGTTAGAAGTAATAATCAAACACAACAAATTAATAATCAAAAAACAAATAATAAATTAGATTGATTTCTTGCAAGTTCTGTTTCTTTTGAAATGAATCCATTTATATGGTGACATGCACGTTATACATGTTACTGAAATTTGTAGATCTTTAACACAATTGATGCAATTATTTGACACAATTAATTGAGTCACTATTAAAGCATATAAATAATTGAGTTATGACGCAATTATTTTTGAGGATTTTGGAAATTGAGTCAACAGCAAAATAATTTACACCACATGTATAATACACATACTTTAGAATTTCCAATATTAAGCAAAATGGCTTGATATTATTTAATAATTCAGGCTACAAGTGTTCCATGCAAGCAAGCTTTTTCTGTTTCTGGAAATAATATTACAAAATGAAAAAATTGGCTAAATCCAAAAATAATATAGGCAAGTTTATATTTAAAGAGTTGGATAGAAAAAAATATGAATTAGATAAATAAAAATAATTTTTAAACAAGTATTACATGCAAAATATTTTAAATAAATGCATTTTTTTTTAACACTAGCTAGGCTTTGCCCTTTATACTTTATTGTTAATTTTAAGTTTTTACATATATTGTTTGTACAATCATGTTCTAACTATATTTTTTTTGTATAAAAGACTATATCGAGATTACTCTAAATATTGACTTTTGAGCTATTTAATTTATTCCTAGACCTAGATTTAGGGAAAAGGATCAAAGACTAATGTGCCAAAGCTCCATTAGTGTTTGTAAATAGTATATTTGAGAAGCTATTATATTTTTCATTCCATTTGTACTTTATGTACCACTTGGTTATTTTCTTCTTTCATATTTATGCTTTGATTTCCTTTTCCTGATTGCTACATATTCTGGTTTCTTCTTTCCCACTTTTTTTTCCCTGTTGTAATATTTTCCCTTTCTTTTTGGCTATTGTAATGCCATTTTTCCTTTCCTACTCCATTGTCTTTTTTATATCTTTCTTTTCACCACTTGCTTAGTGTCTTCTCCATATGTTTTATTATTGCCTCACATGTTTTCTTTACTTTTGTTTCCACACGGTCCTTGATATAATTGGTAGTTTCTTTTATAAATACTTCTTTTGCTATAAGGTTCTTGTGTGTTCTAAGTCTATGAGCTTGTGTTTTGCTAGGTTTCCCTTGTTGAATTCTTTCTTTTTCATGTATCTGACACTTGTTTCTTGTCTGATTGTCTTGTTATATTCTTTGATTATTTTTTCTCTTCAGTACTCATGTATGATGTGTTGTATTGTTTCTTTCCTATTGCAGTATAGGCATGTTGCTTTTGTGTACAGGTCTGGTTTTCTTGTTTTCATCTTGTCATATGTTGATAGTTCTTCATTTAAAAGCCTGTATCTGAAACTTCTTCTTCTATGATCTTGTTTGTCCATTTTGTCACTGTTTATTTTTTCAATAGTTGTTATATTTGATATGTCATTTTCCAATCTATTTCTGGTTCTTTTTTGTTTATGATCCAGGACATGTGTCTGTTTTGTATTACACATCTTGCTGATTATTTGACACTCTGTTGTCTTTTAATCAGGCTGTTAATATCTGTATCTAGGACGATGTTCTTCCATATTAGGTAATAGTATGGGTTATATGTTTTTGGATTTATTTTGATCTCCTGTTTTTGGTAGGTTTTTAGACCCTCTTTTGCCAATTTGTCTGCCTCTTCATTGCCTTCGATTTCTGAGTGTGCCTTCACCTTTATCAATTCTGTTTTACCAGTTCTTTTTTGAATTACGTCTTTGATGTGTTTGATTGTTATCCAATTTGATGTATGTGTTATGTGTTTGTGTCTTTCTTTAATTTCTGTAATGTTCTGAATTGCTGTTTAGCTGTCTGTGAAGATCTTTATCTTTGTCTTTTTGGATATGTTTGTGATTAAACTTAGGATTGCTATTAGTTCCGCTCTGGTGGAGGATGTGAAGTTTTCTGTGTTTGCCTTAAATTTCGCCTCTTCTTCTGTTTTGACTTTTGTGCTATCCAACCGATACCTATTTTGCATTTGTGTGTTCCAATTTCTTTTGCTAATCCATCTGTATATACTTCAATAATTCTCCAGTTTCTGGTCATGTTTTGAATTTCATTTAATTCTGCTATTGCTTGTTCACCTGCTTCTATGTATTCATCTATCTTAGTTTCAGTTTTATGTCATTTTGATAGTGTGTCTTGTTGGATATTTGAATGATTGTACTGGTCATTGGTTTGCTCTTTGATGATTTCTGTAATATTATTGCAGATGGTTGATGGTGATACCTGGATTCTATCAAGTATACCTATGATTTTGCTGTGTATTTTTGAGCTGTGTTGAGTTTGGGTTATTGGAACTGCCGTTCCTTCTATTATATTGAGTATCCTTGTACATATTCCATTTTCTAACTCTTTGTGGTTACATCCTGGGCATTTTTCCAGTAGGGAGTCTCCCACTATCCTTGTCATATGTTGCACTTGCCAGGTTGATGTTGTTTAGTGCTTCCAGTTGTTATAGTGGATTTGGCTATGTGAGTCCTGGGATAGTACATGTGTATCTATGGTCTGAAATTGAATATTTATTTCTAATTTCTGTGAACCATTTGAGTTGTCTACCAGTTGGTTTCTTTCCTGCCAATGCCATGACTTGTCTCTATTTCAAAAGATGTGTTTGGTATCTATTTATCAGCTGTTCTATAAACATTACATTGTTTTTGTAAAGGCTGTGTTTGTTTCTTTTATACCATTCTTGTCCCATTAGACTTTCGATTGTGTACAGATTTCCTTTCGCAAATATCATTGGTCTTTTTTGAAGACTGTTTGTTTTTATGTTGAAACTTGACTCTTTAATAATATGCAGTATTTGACTCCATAGGCTGTTGGATCTTTTGGATATCTCTACTTAATCTTCGAGTATATTGTTTGTGGATTATATTTGGTTTTGTAAATGTTGAATTCTTCCTCTTGCTATTTTGCCACATATGTTTTGTTTGTTTAGGATTTGTAGTGATGACTTGATGTGTAGCTGCATTTGTTTGTCTTTAATGCTGAATAGTTTGTATCCGAAGTGGCAATAGATTCCACTGTTAATTGCTATTGATATCAGGTTGTTTTTATGTTTAAATATTCTTCATATTGCACTGTTCCATTTTTTACATGTTTGTTCTGTTGCAATTGTGTCTTGGAGGAGGTATTTTACTGCTTAAACTAGGATATGGTTGATTATATATCTTTGCTATTTGTCTGTGATTGAGTTTTTCTCTAGGGCTTGGGTTATCGACTGTACTTTGTGGTTGATCAGGTCTAGCTAATGTCTTTTGTTTTCTGTTTTTGTAATCCATACCCCTAGTATCCTGATTGCTTTTGTTTTCGGTTTTGATATAAGGTTTTAACCTTGGAGCTTGATGTCTTTTCGCTGTTTCAGATGAATTGTGATTAGTGCTGCTTTGGTTGGGTTTATTTTCAGGTTTGCAATTTTTGCAAAGCTTTCGACTGTCTTAATAATTTTCTTCATGTTCTGCCAGTTGCTTGTAAACCATACTGTATCATTCATGTATAATAATGATGAGATTCTAATGTTTTCTGTTCTTCACTTGCATAGTTTGATTGCTGGTATTTGTATTGTGAATTTGTATTTCCATTTGATATTTTCTATTTTGCATAATAGTGGGTTGTAATATATTCTCCAGAGTAGTGGTGAGATTGTATTTCTCTGATCGATTCCCACTTTTGGTTGGAAGGAGATCATCAGTCTGTATTGTGTAATAACTTGGTTGCTGCAATTTTTGAATAAGTTTGTAATCACATTGATGATAGTTGAAGGTATTTTAACTCTTTTCATAATTTTCACTAAAATATTATGTTTTATTGAGTCGTATGCCTTGCTTATATCCTGACTTAGGAGTCAGCATTCTTTTTTTTTTCCCTCACTTTCTCTAGTATGTTGTTCAGGATATTGATTGGCTCCTGTGTTTCTTCACCAAGAAGTCCTACCCAGTTTCTATTGGATAGTATGTTGTGTTTGGTTATTACTTCTACAAGTCTATTGTTGATCAATTTGATGAAGACTTTTTTAATTGTTTCTAGAAGCATGATGGGTCTTACAAGGTTGAGGTAATGTTGCCAATCTGTTTTTTTTGGAATCGGATAGATAGTATTGTTTTGCCACTTCTTTGAAATTTGTTCTGTTGCTAGAACAATATTGAAAAGCTTGGTTAGTCTTTGAAGTGCATTCTTTTCCAAGTGTTTGAGCATGGAATAGCTTATGTTTGATTTTCCTGGTGCTGAGTTATTGGACATTCTTTTTAGAATTTCTTGAATTTTTGTCACCGTTACTGTTGTTGTTGTTTCCTGGTACTAGCTGCTTCTGATTTATATTCCTGTTTCCATTTGATCCATTCTTGTTGTGTGAAGTTGGCTTGTTCTGATGTATGGTTTTGAAAATGTGTATGTGTCATCTCCTTGATTTTTTCGCGGTCTGTGGTTATTGATAATTCTGATTCTTTTGTGATTATCCTATCCATATTGATTGCTTGTCTTGGTCACTGAAGGATTGAGTTAATTATTTTCCTTTTGTTGGCTGTATAGTTTATTTCTCTACTCTCAATTAATTTCAAGATATTTTTCCTGTTATTTTGTCTGGTCTCTTTTTCCAATGCTCTCTTTATTATATTTTATGTCTGTTTTATACCTTGAATCCATTACCTTATTTCTTTTCCTTGGGTGGATATTGGTTGTCATGATGGGTACTGAATATATTGTTCTAACATGTTGATCTCGTCTATTAGTGTAATGATGTTTTCTTTTATGTCTTCTCTTTTCTGGTTGAAAACAAAGTATTTTCTTACCTAGGTGTTGAGTTTCCTTAGTTTAATGATTTGTTTGTGTTTGTTTGTGAAATAGTGTGCCAGATTCTTCTTTTTTTTCCTTTGCTTTTTCTTGAGTAGATGTTGATGTGCTGTTTTGCATATTATTTCCCAGATGCTGTTCTATAGTTTGTTAACTGTATATACTTCTGTGTTGTCTGGAGTGTCTTGTTTGTTGATCTTATTTTTTATCTGATTTTTATAGCTTTCCTATTGCCTTGGAGTTGCTTTTTTTATATCAAATACATTTTGCCAATTGAATGACTGTGGATTTTTCTGTCTGGTTGTTATCTTTGTAACCTTTATTCTACATGTTATGATATCATGGTCATTGTTGATTATCATGTTGGATATTTCAATATCTGCCTCCACTAAATTCCAATCATTGTTTGATGATATTCATATATAGTCAATTCGTGAA
Organism: Acaulospora morrowiae; assembly: GCA_910591835.1. Classification (NCBI taxonomy): domain Eukaryota; kingdom Fungi; phylum Glomeromycota; class Glomeromycetes; order Diversisporales; family Acaulosporaceae; genus Acaulospora; species Acaulospora morrowiae. Next base: position 6,174 of record CAJVPV010001477.1, on the reverse strand, counting down.
CAGGATGTATGCATGTTGGTCCATGTGTATCTTCTTTGATCTGGCCAGAGTTCTTTGAACATATCCAGATAGTTCAACTAAAGAAGTGTTTTTATTACTGGAATGATAGAAGTTGATTTTTGCCTAGTAAGTGTTTATTGATTCTTGAGTTGTAATATGAGTTGAAATCCCCTATTGTTATTATATGTCCATCTTTGTGATGTCTTGCCTAGACTTTTTCCTGTGCCCAGTTGATAGTTGGTTTGTAGTCTTGGTTACTTTGTGCAAGAATGTATAGTTCAATTATACTGATAAATTTATGGCCTTTGAAGTTTAAGTCGACACAGATGTCTCTGCCTGGCATGTTCTTGATTTTGCCAATGTGGTTTGTGATATTCTCTCTGATTATAATTATAATGCTGGCCCCTTTATTGTTATTGCTCCATGTTGTGTAATATCCTGGCATTTTCCAAAATTTGTAGTTGTCTGTTGTAACTTGTGTTTCTGTAAGTACTGCTATATTTATGTTTTCTTCTTCGCAATATTTTGTCCACATCTCTCTTTTGGCTTGGCTGTTGAAGCCTCTAACATTGTGTGTTACAAGCTTTCAAATTCTGTACTTGGAGTTGTTATGTTTTTTCGGTTGATATGGTTGCCTATGGTTTTCTTGTTTTCTTTGATTGGAGATATCTCTCTTTCGTCGGTGTTTGGGATGTCTGGTATTTGTCTATGTATGTTTGTGTTACTATTATTTTGCTGATTTTTGTCTGTTTGATAGAACTTTTCTACTAGAGGATTTGTGGGTCATTTGTTGTGTATGTATTAAGAGGAGTGGATGATTTTCTGTTTTGGTTTATATTTGTTGTTATGTTTTCTTCTGGATAGTTGTTAATTGAATCATATAATGTTGTGAGGTTGTTGATTATGTCATTTGTCTCAGTTGTTATGCTGTGATTGTTACCTATATTATTGTTGTTGGTTGGGGGGCTCTTGTCTTCTGAAATCAGTGTGTGGATAATGTTCGATAGGTTGTTTATCATTTCATTGCTGTTGTTAATAGTTGCATAAATTTGTTATTGGTGAGCTTGTAGATCTGTGATTGCTTGTCTTTGTAATGTGTTGTTTCTGGGAGTTTCTGTTTTAACTGCAAGCTCTTCAGATAATAGTTCTTTGTGGATATCTTTTGCCTCCATTGCTCCAATTCCCTCTTCTTCATAATATTCCAGGTTTGTTATTCTTTCATCTAGTTCAATCATCTGTTGTTTGATTTCCTGGATGTCCTGATGTATTTGTTGCAAGAGTCTTGTGATTTTTGTGAAGTTGGTGTCTTCTATTGTATTCTTTGTGATTCTCAGTTGTTGTCTTACTGCTACTGCATATGAGCCTAGTCTGTGTTGGCAAGTATTAGACTTGTTCAATTTGAAGGTTCTTCTGATGTTGGTTGTCTTGGCTGGCTTGTATTTTTGATAGAGTCTGCTGAATTTGCTTGCTTGTTCCTGGTTGTATGATTTTCATTGGGCCTGTTCTGCCTTAGTTGGACAGTGTGCTGCTAGATGTTCATATAAGTTGCAGATGGCACAGGTTTTATTTTCTATATTTGTTCATATAACTAGTGTCTCTCCGAGAGTATAGTCTTGTTCTGTGGCTTCTTGCAAGTCTTATTCTGTCTCAAATCCGAGTACTGCTACTTTTCTTCTTTTATATGTTCCTGTTCTTGGGATATAGCATGTCTTTGCTTTGGTTTGTAGGCAGATGTGTTTTAGGTTGAAAGCTGTTATGCTTGGTAGGAGGTTTACTAGTTTTGCTGCCCACTTTTCTCTGCCTTTTATCTCTTTCAGATTCTATTTTGTATCAAAGACCTTGATCAAGTCTGTTTTGAGTGGTATACTTCATATGTCTATTACTTTTCTTTTGCTTTTGTAATTCTGGTAGATAATTGTAACTGATTGTCACATTTGCTGTGTATTTATTTTAATACTTCGAATTTTGCCATATTTGGTAAAAGTTTGTTCTACCTCCAGTGTTCTTGTATCTAGTGGGATGTTCCATACTCTGATACTGTTTTCCTGATTTGGAAAGGTGTCTTTGGGTTGTATGAGTTGCATGTGCTTGTCTTCTAGATTTGACAAGTTGATTGTGCAAGCCTGCTTAGCTACCTGTTGATCACCAAATATGGCATATATCTGTTCTTTTTCTTCTTTCCTCTTGCTATTAATTGTCGGAAGACCTTCGAAGCTGTTTAGGGCCTTTGTGATAAATTGAATTTTCTTCCAGATAGACTTTTCTGGAACTTCTGATGCCTGGATTTCTATTTTGCATTATTGTCTATCATATCTTGTTGCCCTGTTGAATGGTGATCTTGGTCTGAGCCTTGCAGTTCTGTTCTTGATTTCGTTCTCTTTTCCTATGGTACTCTATTTTCCCTTTTCGTTAGCTTCATTGTCTGATGTTTCTATTTATGCGTCACTGTTATTGATCCTTGCTCTGCATTGGGCTATTGTTAGTCTGGCTTCTTCATATTGATCCATTGTGGTTCTTGTTTTCCTTTCATTGCTTTCGACTGGTTTTGTTGGTTCTTTCGTCATTTCTATGTTCACCATTTTGGCTCTATGACTCTGTAGAAAGTTGTTGAATAGAGGTGCTTGTTTGTATTTGTGTCGCTTGTTTTTGTTTGCTTTTATCTGCAGTTGTTGTCACTATGTCTTTTGATACTTTTGGTTTTTTATTAGTTGTGTTCCTGGAGGGTCTCTGACTTGGGTATAGAGTTGTTTCCCTGGATTTTTGTGTGTTTCTGCTTTTCGACATGTCTGTTACATTGTAGTTTAATCTAGTAACCAAGTTGGAGCTTCTAAGGCTCATTTGCCCATTCATTTCTTTGCTTCACTAAATTTTCTTGTTTGGAAACTGTGTGCGTATGGGAAAGAATGTTGTTAAATAAATGCATTTATTTATTTGATAAACTATTTTATATTATTTTTAGTATTGTAAATGAAAAATAAGTTGTATTGTATTTATAATGTGGCTCAAAGGTTATAAATAAAAGAGAAAATAGCATGCAAATAAAAATAATGCTTAACACCTACAATAGAATATAATCAATTTTTGTATTCTTGTTTTTTACAACTTATTAATAAAGAATTCTATTATTACAGTAAAAAATATTATATCATCTAGTATTATCTATAGATAAAAAATGTAAGCAAGTTAAAACTTGATATTCAATGAACAAAAGTTTCAAGTTTCCAATTGACTTATCATACATATTATTATTATTAATATATTATTTGTTATTTTTTAAATAATAGTTCTTAAATATATAATATCACTTAACTATATATATTATTTATCTGCGACCTGTAGGTCTATAGCACAGTGGTTAGTACTCTACAGGTCAGATCACAAGATACCGGTTCAACTCCAGGTGAAGGCAATTGAATAGAATAAAATATAGTATCTGGCACCATAACCTGTCAAGTGTTGTTTCTTATACAAAGCCGATTTACATGCGATTATGCAAGCAATAAGATTGTGACTATCAAGAAAAATGCGTAGTGGTGTGACGATCATCCGGTTGGTGATATGACGATTGCCAGAAGTGGCAAGAAATGCGGAGATACCGGTTTCAGTAAGAATGAAAAGAATTGATAATCATTTCCCTATAGGTATCAAGGCGTCTCTTCCATGAAAAGTTCTCCCAATCCAGTAATTCGTCGACTTGCTAGTTACTTACTCCAGAAAGGCAGCCAGAAAAGCAGGAAGACCTAGGCCGTTCTTGGGTAACAAATAAGAAGATGGTAATTACAGATAGAAATGAAATTAGTGTCAAGATAGAAAAAAAAGAAATGAGATAGGTAATGCTTGTGTAAGCAAGCAGGGCGGCAGACTATACTCGAATAGTTTAGGCTTGTGGGTAGGCCTAGTTAATATATAATTAATATAGTATAGACATAGCATATATGTAAGAAACTATCTATATTAATAAAACTAGAGCATTGTCTTGCCTTAGCAGTTTAAATATATATATATATATATATATATATATTATCTGCATATTTAAACACTAATACTGATTATAAATAAAACCATGGGTCAAAATACAGTAATTCTAACATGGGCTTTATTTGATCTGACCTATTACATCACTAATTTGCTCTGGCCTGATTTGGCTTGACCAATTACTACACATTATTGTAATTTGACCTGACTAAATTATATATTAACAGAAACAGTAATAGATTTATATAATTTTTTTATAATTGGCCATAAATAAAATGCAACACAATAATAGTTGAAAGAAAAAAATCAATTTCTTTTACTTATAATTCGAGATCTTTGTTCAATATTTAGAATAAAGACTAAAGATCAGTTTGTATAATCAAGTTTTATACTTTAGATTTTAATAAAAAAGTTTTTCAATTAACTTATTTGTTCAAAGTTCAACTTATTTATTAAACAATCTTTATATAATTTTTATGGAAACTTATCTTTACACTACAAAACCTTTATTTGTTTTGTTTGTCATAATTTGTTTATTTGTTTGTTTGTGCAATAAAATTCAATATGTATTTACTTGGGATTAAAAATATTTTCAAAATTCTAAAAAATATAAGAGAATATACTTTTCACTTCATTACACAATCTTACACAAAGTTTTTCGAAACAACAAATAAAAGTAGAAGATTTGAAAATATTTATAATTCATATTTAAAGAAAAGAAAAATTTTTAACTAATAGAATTTCATATATGTTTTATTTACTCTTAGCATTAATTTTTTGGCCATTATTAAGATTTTACTCTTCTCAGTTTCAGAATTTTTTGGCAGTGGAAGATTTTTAAAATTAATAAATTTGCTTGTATGAAAAAGTTATCTTGTATGAATTTGTTTGCTTGTATGACTAAATAATTGATATGTTTAATTTACTTCACTTGCATTAATTTGCTTGTTAAGTTTGGAATCAGATGTAAAATATCTCTAGGCATTTAAAATTTTACACCAGTCCTCTGCAGATAGTCATTTTGCTGGATCAGCATCCCAATATTTTTTTATTAATTCAGCCATTAAAGGAGGTAGATCTTGAATTTCTGGTTACTTTTCGTTACAGATTTCAATTGCAAAAGCTTAACTTTCTACTTTATTTTCAAAATTAGCATTGCTAAAAGGAGAAGCACCAGAAAATACTTCGTACATAACCATTCCAAATGAATAGACATCTGCAGCTTTTGTATGAATCTTATCATGAACGACCTCGGGCGCTATATAAGAAAGAATCCCATATAGTTTATCCTCCCTCTTTTTAAAATTAGCTGGTTTGTATAACCCTAAATCTGTTATATAAACCACATTACTAACATTAGAAAAAAGAATATTTCCAGGGTAAAAATCCTGATGAATTAATCCAGATTTGTGAATTTTGTATAATACAAGTGCAGTATAATATAAATGCTTAAACTTCTCTTTTTACGATATCTCATAAATCATCTTGATATGATTAATAAATTTTAAAATGATCATAAAGTTTGAAATTTTGTCTTTGGTAATTTTATAATATTTGGTAATTTGTGAACTATTACCACTTAATTTATAAAGATTCCTTATCTAGATTTAAAGTTAAATTTATTAAGCTATATTATATCTGATTCGAATTTGAATTATATATCTAAAAATGAATTAAACCAAATTTAACTAAAATCTGATTCAATTCGATTCATTGTGATCTCTAAGAAATAGTATATAAGTTCAAAGAGTCATAACTCTTTAGGGTCATTTTTATTATAGAATAATGACACTTCATATTTCAGATCTTCTTTGCAATAGATTGCAAACTACTCTAGAAAAACTAAAATAGATTGATTGGAATCTAAGACTCTTTGTCAAGCATTTAGCTTTTTCTTTTTTTTTGTGACTTTGTATAAGCCTAACTTGCAAATCATCTATATCATCTACTTTTTTTATCAAAATATCAATTATATCAATCTTATTGGCTGAAAAACTAGTCTTTGACCTAATAATACTTTACTGAAACCTATCAAATTCTGACAACCTGGTCACATGATCGTCACGATTTTGTGACTGAATCGTGGAGATTCAATCATGATTTAATGGTTTTTACTATGTCACGACCAAATCTCAGCCATTTAGTGGCGATTAAATCATCGTTTCAATGACGACATCGTCACCAACTCTTTTTAAAAAA
>CAJVPV010001476.1:0-15757 GCA_910591835.1 Acaulospora morrowiae | reverse complement strand
TTTATAAACACCCGTTCAAGGACTCTCTCATCTTAACTTCAAAGTCCGTCAAAAGCTCAAAATTGCATTTGTCAGATTATACTACCCTCTTTCAATCATAAATACTTTTATGCAAATGCAAGATACTAAATCCAGTATATTTTTGAAGATATAGTTTTTTTTTTCCTGATTCTTGGTACTAAACTAATTTTATTGAGTGCTATGCATATGGTATCTGTGGAAACAGTGTGTCAAAGAATTTTACGTTCAGTATGAATTGAGAGGAAAGAGGACAACCTGACTTAGGTATATTTTCGAAGCTAACTATTTTCCACACAATGTATCAAATCAATCAAATTATCCTTGCTCAAGATCAATTTGACATACAGTATTTAAAATAAAAAATGTATTTATTAAAACACTATGGAATATAGTCTTATATCCATCTAGTTTAATGACAGTATATCACTACAGTGTTTCTATTTTTAGGTATGCAATATCCGTTGCCACTAATGTCCATCTATTATGCACAGAAATGATATATCTAACCATGGTGCAGGGTGTTTGCAGCCATTTCCAACCTAACCCATGGTACAGGGCGTACGCAGCCATTCTCAAACTTTCAATGGTGTGGGTTTACGACATCCAATTGTTTAAATTGAAACAGTGTCAACAGTATTATTGAGAAATGTTGTGGTGTCAAATGGAGGGATTGGAGAACTCGGATAAGTCGGAAAACACGATCACAATTAAAATCTCACACCATTCCTTACATTGTTACCCAGTCGTAGATTACATAATACAGTGTTATATGATCTCGCGATAATCTAGTGTAGGGGTGGAACGGCGAGTCTGTCGCTAAGGAGGACAAGATTTCGCGTAACCGCGATAGGGCGAGTAATTATTAAGGTTAAGGAGGCGTGTTTTGATTTGGTCGAGTATTTTATTTTATAATTTCTTTTTATACATCTTTTTTATTTACAGAGGCTAGTGCGGCTATACTTTAAGAACAATAGGTATGCTAAGCCTCTATTACATAAATCCCTTTTCACAATCCCTTCCTTCTTTTCTCCACATTAGATAATCGTGTACCGCCAACCAAGAACAGGTTCTTCGCGGTACCCTTCACGACGATCAGTCACGTGAGGTGCGTCGCGTCTTAACTTACCCCCTTACACTAAAAACGCTTTGAATTGATTTGTGTGTAAATATTTTTTCGGTTGTAATTAAATAAAATTAACATTTTTTGTAGCTAATAATATGTCAAAGAGTTTATAAAACTAGCCTTACTTAAAAATATGCTTGATTAATGAGAAACTAATTTATGATTTTAGACCAGGTATCGCATTTATTTTACGAGCCACTGTATAAGCGCAATGCAAAGCAGTGATTTAAAAATTATTGTACTATAATCTCTTTATATACTGCTGGCTTGTGTATCTCGGTTATAAAGTTGCGCATTTTACTCAGAAGTTTTCTGCTTTATTATCAATACATATCACTTTGTCCGTTAATCAGGCAGTCAGTAAAATATTCTGACTATATAGTATTACGAAGGGCCGTGTCAACATGTTTGATGGTATTGTTTGTGTTACACCAAGTGAGGGGTACTTTATTTTTTCTTTGTACAGTATAACGAAAACAAAAACAGTAATCATTGACTCGTTTCCTTTAAACAATTAAATAGTAAAATAAATGCTAAAGTCGCAACGAGCTCTAAAAACATATCACACATGTGATTTCGACCATAATTTATTGCATAGGGAACACAAATTAAATTAACTTTTTAGTAAAGTCTCGAACAATAAACTATTGTCATAAAGGAGTATTACATTAAATTCAAAAAAACTTGTATAATCAGAATTGCTATTACTAAAACAATTTTACAATTGACCACATTTCCGTTGCCAATAAAAGGATCGGTTGTGGTGGTCGGATTGTTCGTAGTTTTTGTAGTGCTTGTGGTGCTCGTAGTGCTTGTTGTGCTCGTAGTGCTTGTTGTGCTCGTAGTGGTTGTAGTTTTCTTAGTACTCGTGGTGCTCGTAATATAGTCCGGTGAATACGTATAGGGATCGTACGTATTGGAATTAGAGTTCGGCTGGCATTTGTAATTAGGCACACAACTATAGCCGTTCGGGCAACAACCACCCGAACTATCCGTGCATCCATAATAACCACTAGGGCAAGTTAATTTTTGACACAATCCATTTGGGCCACAAGATTGAGTGCTAGGGCAGCAACCATCACCGCAAGGTATATCTTTAGAGGTACATTTAACGTCGCATTTATAGTCTGGGAGGCAAGCAGCACCCACGGGGCAACAACCTACTCCGTTAGCACATAAATAATAGTAGCTAGGACAACCCGAAGCGCTTACGTTTAAGAATGTCTTTATGCTGAAAGCAGGAGGAATTACTGTAAGCTGTTGCGATTCCCTCGTTATTTCATCTGCAAAAGCGAAATTGCCGAGGAATGTGATGACAAGGACAATTATTAATTTAAGAAACTTCATGACGGACTTTGAAGTTAAGATGAGAGAGTCCTTGAACGGGTGTTTATAAATAAATCCAGTAAATATGATATTTACGTAAATTTAATTGTATTTCGTTATACGCATAATTTATTGTTATACATACATGACTATGACAATACCTCTTTTCGAGATCTTTGTTTTTACATCGAGCAATAATTTTATTTAAATTATTTTTTATTAAATTTGTTGGCTTCTATTGATGTCACTGAAATATGTTTCCAAATATTAATGTAAAATTTGAGTTTATGAAATTCAGGGATTTAGGTTTAATGCGTTTTTTTTTTTTACATATTTCCGCGACCGTAGCGCGGTTCTAAGGAGATTCGTAAATAAAAAATTGGCTCAGTCGTAATTATTGTATACTTTGAGGATACCATTTTTAAGCAAGAAACCGGAGACATAAATATATTGTAACTAGTGATATAAAACAGGGGTAATAATAGAGTTGTTATTTAACATTAACAATATTTTTATACGCGATAAATTACAAAATTTAAAAACGAACCAGAATTGTAGCTACAATAACTAAGTATGTTTTATTATTTTGAAAATCGGATTTACTGTATTGATAACTAAACAAAAATCTTTGCCATTTTTATCGAGACACTGATCGTTATTTTATTTTTATGTACTATCTATATTATTTTTTAAGATTCTTTAATCCACTTTACAAGCTTTATCACTTCTTTTTTCCTGATCAGTTACGGCACAAAAATTTAAAAAAATAAGCATTTAATTCATATAAAGTATGTGAATTATTTCATAAATGAATTCAATCATTTTTTCAAAACGTTATGTTTTAATCGACCTAGAATATTAATTTATCGTACTCGCATAAAGTTATTGATTAATATTAACTATTGTACTTGCATGGATTTATTAATTAATATTAGATAAAATATCTGACTATTTATCTATTCACAATATACTTTAAAATTAGATTTAATGATACTACAGTCATATGTTAAATTCTTTTAAAAATATATATACAGTATTTCAAAATTGTGGTTCAAAATATAATTTTAAAAATATTTTTTTTTATTTAAAAAAGTCATTTGACATGCTTTATTATAAATACAGTAAATAAAATTATTAATAAAAATATTATTATTATATTTATTATTATTATTGTGGTTATTATTATTATTATTATTATCATATCTATTGAATAAATCAATTCTGATTTTTCATGAATTTTTGTTATTTAATTTGAATGAATGTTTACCTTATTAATCGATTAGCTCTGACTTGAATGAAACAAGTAAGTATATTTAATTCAAAAAATTAAAGAATGTCTACATGCTTATTTAATCACGAAAAATAAAAGTTTGGTCAATAATTTAATTTTATTATAATATACACTGTATACTATATACTGTATATATATATATACTGTATATCGAAGTTTGAACATTTATTGTTTCTTGCATATTGATTTGTTTTATTTCTTTATTCTAGAATATTAAAGTAGTACGAAATATCTTGCACCCTTTTCCACTTGTAGAAAAGTTGCACGAAATCTGACCAGAGTTACTGTAAAAGGAGTAGAATGAATGAAATGCTGTAAACAAATATGTCTGCATCTGTTAACGCAATATAGCCTCTTATAGAAATGTTACATGCGCTATCTTGAAAGAAAAAATCTAAACAGAATTTTCTTTAAGGAGAAAAAATTTGAACCTATGAAAGATAAGCGCATTGTACAGTAGTGTTTCCTTAATATGCGTAATATATGCATTATCTTAATCAAGCTTAGAAACCATCAAGTATGAAAGTCATTTTATTCATTATTTATCAAATTAGGCGTTTAAATTAACAACACCATTTACGTAATAAGACAAGCCTTAACAACTATAATTGCATCTATCATCGCTACGTATTCTCGTTAACGATATTTCCTACGTTTACTTATTATTTTGTGTATACTTTATGTATGATTTTTGTGTAAGTTAGTCCAACCTCTGTTACAAACAATATGTATTACAGTATCCAGGCATTTGTTACAACCTAACCAGTTGGACAAATGCAATTACTCTGCTATAGCATAATGCATCTGGGTCGCAGCTTTGAATGGTTGGGCTGCAGCCGCAAGGTATGTCCAAGTAAATTTAGAATTGCGAATGAGATAATGTGTCAATATCCGTATTGCTGTCACGCATCGTTACTTTTGAGACAATTGATGATTTTTGGTTAAATTTAGGGCGAAAGCCTTCAAGAAATTCTATTTTTTTTTTTTAAATCCATTTTTCCCTTCAATAAGAGAGCGATGATTGAAAACCATATGACAAGAACAATAATCGATTAAAGAATCTATATAGAAAGTAATGAATAAATTCAACAATTATTTGCATCAGTTGGGCAAGTAATATCGTATCACATTTTACTAAATATATCATTTATCGATACTACAAGGGGTAAAGAGAGGAGTGTTGCTCTCGCGTACCTGCACTAGGTGTTGCGAAATGTGACTCAGGACATACAGTATGAGACGGCGCAATAGAAGGGTAATACGGGCATGAAAGACTTTACGTGCCGTGTAACGAACGGCGATACTATCATCCGTCACGTAATCGATCTCTGCTGGAATATTGCGAGATCTGATCCTGGCACAATGACATTGTGGAATTTATTATATAATAATACTTTATTTTATATTTCTGTATTTGTTACTTTGTGTTTTATTTATTTTTGTAATAAAAGATGAAGGAATTAAAGTTAATGGAGTGAGATCTCGGTCAAACAAAAAAACGCCTAACCACTTACCTTCTATCCTTAATCATTAGTAACGGCTACGCGAATTTTTGTTATTAGTAGCAACAGGATCATTGATTGTCCGTTACAATACAAATACATGATTATGAAAATATTTGTTTAACGGTTTTTCAGCGTATTATATAAATAGAATAAACTTCGGTTCAATGCTTTTTTTTGCGCAACAGCCAATTTTTTCATTGTAAATTATTCTTATTCATTTAAATATATGCAATATTCACGAAATGCATCCAACAAGAACATAAATAATATCCATGTTCACATGAGGTTGCGTTTGCTTTTGGAGTTGCTGGTTGTCCGGAGCGAAGAGAAAGACTATACGGTTCAGACAAGATAGTCATTTGCTTCTTGCCCTGGTCATTACGTAAATACGCGAAATAACCTAATAAATAGAGTACAAAATTAACTTAATAAAGCGTATAATTAATAGAATGGATGCGTTATAGCAAATTAACTATGTACCTTATATTTATGTTCCGGACATACAACGATTTCCTTTTTTCTAGTTGTAGACTATTAATATTAGACAAAAGCTTTTCAATATTTTTCTTTTTCTATCGCATCAATCTTTTCAGTGAGGAAGAAATTATCAATAACTATAATCGCAAGAAAAAAATATTATTTTAGAATCTTCATAACGAATTGTGTTAATAGAATGTTTTTTTGATGTGTCTAGTTAAATTAATTCTGCTCATTTTCTGTCAATTATGCAAACAATAATATTATTAGTGTTACTAATACATGACTTATTTCAATATATTATTAGCGTGTGATGTAAATTAGGATATGATCTTATGATTTTTGCGCAATAAGTTTTTTTCTTTACATTCAGTTATTATATCATACAATATTGCTAAAATACTTGTTCATTTTATTTTCGTATGTATTATAAAGTTTAGAAAGCACGTATAAAGCAATTTCTGACTTTAAAAAAAAAATGTAGCTGTCTTTTTAAGGAGATATCAACAAAAAACTTTTATTCTGTCAGGTCCATAGCTTTCCTTAGTCGATTTATTGAAAAAAACTATTCAATAATAAGTTTTTTACAATTGCAATGTAAACTTATATAATTATTGAATCATTTTATTGACTAATAAATTATTGTTTATAAAAAATTTTATTTATTCATATTTTGTATTAAACCGATACTCTACAATAATATAGTGTTATGGATAATATCAGGGTCGGGTACACAACATGGCGACGCGTCGCGAGATTATAACAAAAAGGAAAGACAGAACGTAATAATTGTCAATGAATTTTAGCAAATAAGAAGTGACAAAAACATAAAACAATGGCTATCATTTACCTTGTGTGAAACATTTGTATATTGAAGGGACCATGTTGGATAGAAAGGACCAAGGTAGTGTTCTGAATTACCAAGGGAAATATTAGCGAGTGTGTATGAAGCTGACTAAATAACAATACGCATCAAGTTAAAGCCTTGCCTTCATTAAGCGGCATAAACCAATGTTTGGATTATCGTTACGCGAAGAGTTGGTCTTATATAGTGACAGACTCGGTAGTAATGACAAAAATATTTATTCAGTAAGAAGTTAACTTTAAATTAATTATAAATATGGCATTTTAAACATTAACTAACGTACATCTATTTATATAACTTTATATGGTTTCATAGTGTAACGGGAAAACGGTGAGTCTGTTGCTAATGCCAACAGAAATTCGCGTAATCGTTACTGGTGAAACATTGATGATTTTAGGCGTACGATCTGATCAAGTTTTCTCACTTTTTCGACACACACTTTATTAATAATATTTTCTCACATATTTATACGTTTTTCCATCATAAAATAAAGTAACTATACTAAATATAGAATAATACAATTTAAGAATGATCATATAATGATTATAGAACAATTTCTACAATGTCATTGTCGTCACTCACAGTCACTATATTGACTGGTCGTGGCAGGATCGGATCTCGAACAATCCAGATAGATCACGGGACGTCACAGTATCGTTGTTCGTTACGCGGCGCGTACGATCTCCATTAACTTGCATTTTATCTTCACTGTGCCATTTATGTGTCTATGACTACATTATCGTGGCACCTATTGAAGATATACAGACATTTAAAATTCTTTTATACCATTCTTTTTTATTTTATCCCTTACACTAGAGTATTTTATATCGTTATTCGGCGAGTCTACCGCTAAACCCGGACTAGCACTCGCGCAACAATAGGTGAGTAGGGGCTTGTATCGCTTGCACGTCAAAGGTACTTGTTAACAAGCCTCTTTTTCTCAATTGCCGAGTCAATCCCTCACCACAAGTCTCTATGGTTCTTGGAATCTTCTAAGATGATAAATATACAATTAAGGCAAATTTATTAATTATTGCGGCACAATTATAAATGACTGCAAGTTCAATGATTATCGTAATTAACTATATTTGTTAATTAGTAATTCCACCACTATTTATAGGAGCCGCGACGCGTACACTAATCTATCGTCGCGTCATGCAAATCCACCCAAATATTTTAACTTTTTGATGCATGATCTAATGCATCGCACCATATTACGTGACCCACGACAATCCCAGCTGATCCACACATTATCTCTGCAAGGAGAATACAAATTTGATTATCGTTCATGTTTCTGTATCTACGTGGCCATTGTCGCGTCCGGTCGATCCATAATCCCTCCTACATTAACAAACTTAACTCTTGGTTGTTTCATTTTTTCTTGTTACTAAATACTGTATAAGCACATTTCTTACAAATAGTTTTTTTTTTTTGCTATTGATAACGTGCTTGTCGAAAATCAATAGATAGATGCGTCGACAGAATTTTTGTTTTATTCAAGAAAATGATAGATCATCGGTTAAGAAAAGAAATACGTATTATTGACACATTATAACTAGCCTATCTATTTAGATATAATATTCACTGTTATAAATACAAATGTACGTACCGTATTTTTTTATCCGTTTTTTCCACTTAGTTAACCTTTCTTCAATAATGAATTCGAAGAATAACGGGTTTGCCAAATGTTAGAAACTTATTTATAAGGTTTTGGATAAAAAGTGGATGGCAAGTCATTAAAACATATTGCGATTTTCTGTATTAATAATACTTAAATGACATCTCACATCATTCATATTTGTGTATGTAGTAAAAAAACTTATAAAAAAATTTATCCAAACTTTTATCACAAACATAAAGACGCCAAAGTAATTTTTTAAAATACAGTAAAAGAATAATTTAATAAATTTATTTTTCAATGAAAAAACCCCAAGCCTTTATTATAGAAAACTTTATTATAGAAAACTTTATTATAGAAAACTTTATTATAGAAAACTTTATTTTTGAAAAATACTTATATAGTTATGATTAGTCTTAACCTTTGATTTCTATTTAAAGATACGTGCAATTAAAAGATCATCAGATCGTCATGGTAAACTACACCACAGCTGAATCGCCTTTTTCGCCTAATGCCGTAGTGGGCGTATTACAGCATGAGTCAGATAAGAGTAGCTCGCCGTATTCAAGGAACCTCGCATCTATGTTTAAATAAGTGTGCATGGAATATGCAAATAAAATGCATAATAAATGTTAGGTGCTACTATGGCATTAATGTTTTTACTGTATTCTTTTTTGTAACACATGTACAGTATTAAAGATGATGCAAGAAATGACTACGAAAATGGTATTAATATTCGTTAAGAATCATAATAATATAGCTGTCTGCTATGAACAGACAATTTCTCGTATCTATCAATATGCTAATTAATATGAGTTTTATTTTTATGCTTTTGTTCTTTATTTCAGAAACATTTGGTTATTCGCCACTCAACAGAATTGCCCAATCACAAAATCTAATCGGGGATAGACTTTATTATTTTGGTGGATCTCTTCTCAATCAAACTTATTATGATACATTCTACTTGGATTTATCTAAATCATTTGATACCAATAATCCTCCATGGGAAACATCATCTGCAGTTCTTCCAATTCCTTTTGTCTATTCCACTTCAGTTGTTAGTCCACTTGATAATTCTACTATCTATGTAATGGGTGGAAATATGACAGATTCCTCTAATACGACTGTATATACATTTGATTCTAATAATACTGTGTGGAATGCACTTAAAACCGATGGAGTCAGACCAGTAAGAAGGCAGTCGATGGTCGCTATAGCAGTTAATACGGGAAAAGTGTATATCTTTGGTGGATATGAAATACACAATACTACTTTTCCTTTTTTTAATGATATGTTTATTCTGGATATGCATACAAATGTTTGGACCAATATTCCACCAACTTCTAACAGTCCGTATCCTCGAAGAGAATATACTGCTACGCTCTTGGAAAATGACGTCATTGTTTATATCGGAGGAGAGGAAATCACTAATAACCCAAACCCATCATTTGTTTCTATAAACAACGTAATATTTGTTAAACTATCACTTGTTGGATGTTAAATGAATGCTAACATTCTTATTGAACTTAGCTTCAACTCTATGACACTAAACATTCAACATGGTCCTCAATGGTAAGCTTTTCATAAAAAGTAATATGCATACAGTATATTCAACACATCGGGTTTAATTGTATCCTAATATAGGTTGCAACGGGTGCTAATAGTCCGCGGCCACGAAAAGGCCACACTGCAGTACTTGGTACAGTATTTGCTTTCTTTATATGACATTTTAAAATTAATACACGTTATTTATCATTTACTGTATATATACTGTATACATTTTAAACTACTCTCAAAAGTCAAGGATAAAATATTCATTTACGGAGGGGAAAGTATAATAGGCACTCCGGCTTTTCCCATCTTTGCAATATTAGACACAAGTGTTACACCATATAATTGGTATATGCCATATCTTGCCAGCGGTCTTGATGGTGCACCACCTTTAACTAGACATTCAGCAAATTTATATGGAGATTATATGATACTTGCATTCGGTAAATAAATTAAATGTAAAATTTTTATTACATCATGTTGACTGATTTTCATTATGAAAACTAGGCTACATCCCAGGTGACCAGGGTTCTTATCCAAGTCCTAATGATCAACTATATTTGCTTAATGTTACAAGTATTTCATGGGTCAGTTCATTTGTGGCTTCCAAAGGACTTCAGCCTGAACCTTCATATGAACCTTCATATATACCATCTTCGACTCCGATTAATAAAGATTCATCGGAATCAGATAAAAACAAAAAAATTTTAATTGGCGCATATGTTTCATTAGGATTCGTAATTTTTATTATTATTTCCTGTCTAACATTCTATTACGTGAAAAGAAAAAAACGTATTTTGGAAATTCCAGGTTCAAAATAATTTGATTTAATAATGTATCATAATACAGTATTATATAAAATATAATTCGTTTATCTATTTCCCGAAAAGAATTTTGGTTTGTTACTAGATAGAAAATAGCATCATGAGTTTTATTTCATAGAGGTTTCCAAAAAAATACAGCACTTGTATACAATGTATTAATGAATGTTTAAATTTATACACAATGTATTAATGAATGTTTAAATTTATACACAATGTATTAATGAATGTTTAAATTTATGCACAAATATTATATGAATATTTCTAAATAGATATTGTATTGTTGGCATGGATATTATTGTAAGCTCGTAATTTAATTTTGCCAAGGTCATGTCATTAATGATCCTTTTTCTTTCTTCATGAAGATTTTTTACCATCCGTCATATTTCCTCCTTATATTACTCAAAACTATTTTCTGAGCCATTAGTACAGAAAACATGTTTATTAATTAAATATTAATGGATTTGGCACTGTAAATAAAGGGAAAAGTAATCAAGGCTGTCAATTATAAGCAGATAATAGAAAGATAGGTAAATGTTTATTAGTAAAAAACTTAGCTAAACAAAATAACATGCCGCAAATAAAGAAAAAACCAACACTTACATAGTATAACATGAAAATTACTCTGAAGAAGCAATTTATTTTTAAGTTTATATTTAATATAAGTTGCAGACTTATTAGAAAAGATGTTAATAATTTTAATTCCAAATATTTGATAATAAATACCAAATATACAAAAAGGCTTTAAATTTAAATACAAAGAAATTAACAAATAATTTTTGGTACTATTTAAAAACAGTATATGGAATCTTTAATAAAAAAATATAACAGCAAACAAATATGAATAACAAAATTATATTATAAAACAAAATCCCATAAAAAAAAATAAAATCACAAATTAGCAAAATTTATAATTAAAGATAACCAATCTTTTTGGTTTTAACTGACAACAGTTTTATCAATCTAGTTAAAAATTTGAATCTTAATTACAAAATTTCTTTATATAAAACCATAAAAATAATAATATCAAAGGCTTTTATTTATATCGAGAAATATTGTATTGATAAATTATTGATTTTCTTTATTTTGCTTATAAAAACAAATTTATAACAGTATATTCAAAACAAGAATATATATTGTTAATAGAAAAATAGTATAGAACATAATTTTATAATACAATCTAATATATCACATGTCTTAATTCTTTTTTTATATATAAACATCATTTATATATCAATGTATATATCAATAAAAACAATATTTTTCATATATAATACAATAAGTTAAATGCTAGTTTGCCTACACCAACCATTTAACTAATACTGAAAAGAAAATTTAAAACAATATATCCTGTCAAATAGCATTAAGCAACTATAAATACCTACTTAATATTAGAAGAAGTAGAATTGGGTAATAAAGATATTAAATTTGAGCATATTTAGAATAATTATATTTATAATAAATAAAGATATTAGTAACTATAGTAGATAGATCAATAATAATTTCTTCAGAAGAAATATTAACAAGTGAGATTTTGACTTATGATATATAGTTGTTAATTAATTTAAGAAGATAAGTTACATTAGGAAATATGTTAGAATTTTACTTAATTCTGGTAGATAGCGAAATATTAATTATAGAGTAGCATAGTTTTCAAATTAAGTTGTATAACTGGATTATAGATTCTATTAAGGCCTTAATCTATTTAAAAAAGTCTAATATTAAAAATCATTGTTTGAAATATTATATGACAATTCAACAACTTGCCATATATATATAATTGGTCTTTAATTATTGTTTGGTTGAAAAATTTGATTAATAGTTTTAATAATTTTTTTGACCTTTTAAAGACTACAAACATTTGAAGCTATATTAAATATTTTCAATATAAAGCTTATATATTATGTATAGAGTATCTAAATATTGATTGAAATATAATTGATAAAGTAGTTGATAAATAGGTAAGGTTTCTAATAATAGTTTGATCCTGAATACTATTAAGTTGCTATAATTGTTATTATATATTTTATTAATATCTTTATTAGTTTATTAATAACTTTTATGTTTTCTGAGATGTACATATATTTAAATTTTTAAAAATAAAAAAACTTTCACAAATTATATAATCTTTGGTAATACTAAAGATTTTCTTATAATATTTAATACAACTATCAAGACATATATTGTTAATTAATGGATTTTCTAAAAAATATAATAAGAAGTTATTCTAACAAATGATTTTAATTAACAATAGTTTGGATGTAAAGTATATAATTTATATAGACTTTTGATGCAACACAAATTCAGAAACAACTCACCATCTTTGAACCTGCAAAAAGAGCCTAACAACACTCAAAAAATAATCAATGACATGCAAATACTATTGGGAAAAAAATTCAAAAACAATAAAAATTTTGATGAAAAACAAATCCAAAACATCAATATCAATACTGTTAACTTTGCAACAGGCACCTTACAACCAAACACAATCTTTAAAAATCTCAAACCAATACAAACTGATCTCAAAAACATTAATGAAATCCAAAACAAAATACTTGAGCTACTATACATACAAATATGAATACCCAGAAATCAGGAGATAATCGCAGAGGAAAAACTTCTAGACATATCACAAAACACCAAATACAAAAACAATAACAATAACAATAACAACAATAACAACAATAATAACAAATCCCACAACATACAAAAAAACAAAAAACATCAACCCTAACTGCAATAATAAACAACTTCAAACAATTTCATAACCAATAATACAAATCAAAATAATAAACTAACTAATATCATTCTTCAATTATTTTTCCAAAACTTATTCATGCCCGTACAGGATAAAATAAATTATCAGTGAGGCATTAGCCCCCAAACTAAGTAATTACTTTCTCTTTTCTTTGCTCCAAGGTTTTTTAACAAAAATATACTTAGAACGGTAATAGGCTGACATATATAATGATATATCTTAGTATCTTAATATTAATTATGTAATAGTTCAATTACTTTATTAATAAAGATCACTAGAAATATGATCTCTGGGTCTATAGCGCAGTGGTTAGTGCTCCAGAGGTCATATCACAAGATTAGGGTTCAATTCCTTCAAGAGGATTTTAAGGGGTTATTTCTCGAAAAAGGAAAGGATCTCTATCTATTGGCTTAACCGTAAAATAATCGATGCTTCTAAATATAGTAACTGGTCTATATAAAGATTGTGATATGGTTGATCGTTCGAAGTTGGCTAGAACTATCATCGACATCACTGCATTACCCATAAAAGGTAATAAGAAGAGTAGATCCAAAACCAGTAGCGTGCTGCTGATGGACCTGAAAAGGGAAGATCTCAAACATAGACAATCTCTTCAAGTAGCTCAAGCATATGGCTGTGTCGGGTTTCACAGACTTTACTATCGGGAGGCCTTGGTGGGAGAAGAAATTTGCGGACCACTCTGAAGGACAGAAAATCAGGGTCCAGAATACTGTATTCGATGGCCTGATAACCAGAATACTCTTACAAAAATTGTTCTGGGGAAAATTAAGACGGAATCATATATCTTTCCGGTTTAGATGGGGCCAGTAGTAGTTATACATAGCATCTGACTAGCTTAGTATATATATAGCTAGCAATATATAGAATGATGATGTATCATAACACATATATGTATAAATACTCATTAATATAATATTAATAAAAGATGTGGCCCATCAATTCTACCAGTTTTCGAAAGTCCCTGATGAGTGGATCCAGATTCCCACCAAACCTCACCTCCCCAATCCTTCTGAACTTAAAAAATTTCTCAAAGAAAAACATATTCAAATAGAACTACCAATCATCAATGACGCCAACTTTATCTCAAAAATTCACAAATTAAGCTTTCAAAGGTTACAACTGAATACATCACACAAATCGAACTCCCTGAACCCTCAATCAAATTCTTCAAATTTTTTTAATTTATGAATACAAACTTAACAAAAAATTTATCAATTACCAAAAACTTTTCAAAAATCACTTTAACAAAAAACAAACCTTCTTTATTGGAAATCGACTCATTAAATACTCAAGGTTTAAATGATACAACCAAACTCAACTGCCTTCTGAAATATATCAAAAACAACAACTTCAATATATTTGGCTTATCAAAAACCAACTTCAAAACACAAAAAAAATTCCTCATATCATCAAAAACTTTTATTCAAGCAACTTGGATCAAAGCCAAGTAAGCATTTCAATAATACTTAACAAAAATCTCTCAAACTACCGAACTTCAAGGTTTTATAATCTCAATATTTCTTCAATTCAAACCAAAAATAAAAATATGTATTACACAAGTCTATCTCCCACACGACATAAACACAAGGAAAAAAACTACCTCATATCTTCAAACACTTATCAACGACAACTCCTCAAAAACATATCACATATCATTATGGGCAACTTTAACTCTACACCAAAGCCAATGGACAGAACTCAAAAATCTGAACCGAAATACAAATCCCTTATCTACAAAAAACTAAACAAAAATTATATCGACATCTTATGTCTCTCTTCCCTCACAAATCTATCTATACATTTTCAGGACCAACTGGTCTTAACCACATTGACCAAATTTGAATATCAAATGATATAGCTACGCAATTTACCAAAACACAAATACTCAACACCGAACCAGAATTTCATAGTAACCATAAAATCATTACATTAATACTCTCAAATTTTCTAATCATCAAACTTCCTAAAAAAACACCTGCCATTTTTTACAACTTCAACAAAACCATGCCCAAAACATGGAAAACAATAAACACAACCATCGCTAATGACCTATCATTCTTTTCTGAAGAATCTAATACCGAAGAAACCTGGAAATTCTTCAATTCAAACATTATTAAAACCCTTAACAAACTAGTTCCAAAAACTAAAATTCGCAAAAACACTCCACAAATTTTCAACAAAAATGGTACAATACTTCATAAAAAACTTCAAACAATCAAATTTCACATATATAATCTCTCAACACAAAACCCCTACCCACTCAACCATGCAATCACAAAAGATCTCAAACAACTCAAACTTTCATACACAAACAAAAATGAACAAATCACTTCACTCAAAAAATTATTTAAAATAATCTTCAAAACACTTAAAATTGAAA
>CAJVPV010001475.1:0-15757 GCA_910591835.1 Acaulospora morrowiae | reverse complement strand
ATGAGTAATCTTAAATTCAATATAATAATACAAACACATGGCCGCAAAATTGATTCCTCGCACAATCTTGTTTACATTCTTGATGATTAGTTCGCTTAACATGACCGTTTTCATCAATTTGCGCTCTGCCACCGTTAGCCTTAATGGATTCATCCTGACATTTACAACAATCTGATTTACACCTTAAAAATTCAAAGTATATTATTGCGTTAATTAACGATCTTGGATTTAAATAGAATCAAGAATACATTTTGAATCTTACAAGTGACCGCATTCTGAAATTTGAAATCCACAATTCTCATGACACTTTACGTCATTAATCGGCTTGTGGCACTAGTAAGATAATGAGAAGTTAGATTCATTAACAATATCATATGAACTTCTAGGATAACGTACGCACATTCACAATAGCCACATGTTCGCAACGCGCTAAATAGGAAAGAGACAAATGTTTTGTCAATTTTGATAAAAAAAATCGTTAAACAAACGAATAGATGGTATAAAATTTGTAATGAGTAATAATTACGCAGTTTTTTGGGGACTTTTGTTTTGCATAGGACACTCTTTCGATTACGACTCTGATGGCATACCGCATTTTTATAAATATGGCCACAGGGTAGCTCGATATCACCAACTGGAAAATTGCATTCTCCACATATTTCTCCACACAAACGTTTGCCTATAGACATACATTATATAATAATTTAGTTATTGATACATACCGTAGTTAATTGATTTAAATATTCCTAACTTACATGGATGGCCACATTCATGCAAGCGGGTACATTCCTTCTTGCAGAAAATAGAGATGTGACTACATAATATGAATCGAAAATTAGATGTCAGTTTTAATCGGTTAAACAAATTAATACCTTATACGAACTTAGGATCATCGGGGTGACATTTATATGGACCTGTGGCGATAATATAATGACTTTATAAACATCGCATTGTCTTTTCAAACTCAATCTCATATAAAAATACTTACAAATATGACCACATTTAAGAGCTCTCCCACAGCTAAGCGTGCATCCTCCGTCAGGAGATACTTCACCGAACTTTTTGGGATCAGTGATGATGGTTTTATGATTGGGATGCCGTACACATACAATTGGGAATCCGGGACCAATTTGCGGTGGCCGACGGGATTCGAGAATATTGATCACATCGGCCCATATCTCTGATTTATTTTTCATAAGCTTGGCGTTACCAATAAGATACATTCCATGTCGAGCCCTCGAAAGCAAAACATTTGTTCTATTTCTTGACTTTAGGAAGCCAATGGACCCTCCATAATTTTTCTTCGTGGTATTTCTGACAAGTGAAATGATAACGATGTCCGCCTCTTCACCTACACGAAATAAATAAAATCATATTATACATACAATTTCCATCTATAGAAAGACTCCATGTTGTAGGCAGTTGGCTTAAATTTGATAGCAAACCTTGAAAGTTATCGATAGTTCGTAGCACGACCTTGTAAATAACATAAATGTCAAGAAAAGTCCATTTCAAACGTTATGACTAAAAAAAATGCATGGCCATAACCAGACCTGTTGGTTTAATCTTCTCTTAGACGCTATGCTCCTCTTCTCGGCTTTAGGCGATGGTTCTTGCTGATTATTGTCTTCCATTTGATCTTGGAACTTAGCAAGCGCATCACTATCACGTTCATCTATCACTACCATGAATGAACTTGCTAACGCGTCTCTTATTTTTATCAATTGTCCTAGAATCGATTTAAAGGAATACTCATTACATCTTGAAAATAATATTCTCTTGGTTTTCTTATATACAGTATATAAAATAATTACCAACCTAAATACGGCGTAAGGACTGCAATTTGTTCGGCTTTTGCATATCCATTTCTAACAAAGTACTATATGGCAATTTAATAATGTTTGGCTTCAAATTCCAATTATATAAAATACTAATTATCTATTATTTGTCTATTTACCTTTACCATTTCAACAATCATTTTAACTTCAAATTCATTAGAATGAGACTGAAGAGCAAACTCGCTCCTCATCGGATCTTCGGGATTTTGGTGGTCAATGAAGAAAACATTAGATTGAACACCATGAACGTTAGGATATAACAATGTTTCATCATGATCTTCCAAGTCTGGGTAGATCGTATTCCTGACTAAGTCTGCAATTTCTCTCCTCATACGTCGCTGAGTTAAAAGTTGCGTGGCTTCCACCTTCGTGCAAGAATTCTTCCCATGTACAAGACGTTCGAATAAACTAACATCCAAATCATAGTTCTTTCCAATATCCGAGTCGATGGACAAATCGTGCTAAGAAGGAAGAATGTTAATATGAGAGGCTGTGATGTGAATACACTAATATATTGTGTATAGGTATCTTACGGTGCCTACACATATTAAAAAAAGATTAATAACGATAAAATACATAAAATAAAAATAAAAAAAAGTTATCTCGATAATTACAAATCTTGGGACGCAATTGATTATGATCACCTATAAGAATAATTTGTTGTATTGAGGGTGTCAGACTACTTAAAATATGTGCTTCTAGGACTTCACCTAATAATTATATAATCGTGATCATTAGAGAATGTAACAAAAACATTACATTATTAATAGATTGCGTGAAAGCAGACATACCGGCTTCTTCACAAATAATGATTTTGGGCGCAATTGACCTTAATGTACATTTTGAATCATTTTTTACTTCAAGCTAGTGAGACACGACTTAATAAATAAACAATAATACAGTAATTTACCTGATAAGATCGTGATGCTTTGCAGCGCCGCTTGTAGTTACACCAATAACATCGCATTTACTTAAAATATCACGTCGTTCTTCAATTAAAAGTTTGAATGTAAAAACAACGAATTTATCCCTGGGATGAACATTTACTATAGACGTAATGACAAAAATTTGTACTCACTTTCGTTCTTTATTTTTTCAATTTCGCCTCTAATTTGGTCGTGTGACTTTCTTATTCTTGCGAGCTCTTTGACAGACTCCGAATGAAGTTCTTCTCTCCAAAAGTCATGCAAAATCACACGCTCCGCTTTTGACATATTCCAAACATCATAAACATCCTATTATCGGAAAGTTCATGGTAAATTTCTAGAACATATTATATTTAAGAGTGAATATTAACAGATTCGATACTTTTAATTCCTCCAAACTCCTTGCAGTTTCTGGCATCCTCCACGAATCAAGCCAGTTCAGGAATTCATAATCTTCTTCGTCAATATGATCATAAATATCGGATGCATCTTCTTCTTCTTCGCTTGCTTCTTCGTCAATATGATCATAAATATCGGATGCATCTTCTTCTTCTTCGCTTGCACCTGAGAGTACTTCAAATTTGTTTTTATGAGATTTTTCTTTATTCTTAGGTCTATTTTGAAGTTTTTTTTGTAATTTTTGAGCCTCTTGTAAGTCTACTCCATGAATCCATTGTTCAAAGATCGATGTTTTTCGTTTGCTGCTGCCAACTCTCTTCCATTCTTCATCCTTTTTTTTCCCAGTTTCGTCATTTGATCGACTTTCTTCGATTCCGTCAATTAATAGGACCTCCGGAATGTTGGGATTCAGTAAGTTTTCATAATGCTCGGGAAATTCATCCATCAAATACGATTTGACTAACGGAAGATTCCAATCGATCCATCGAAGCATTTGACGCTCCGTAATTTTTTTCGCCTCTTCTTCGATTTGTTCAAGTTCGCTTCTGGCGCGTCCTAATAATGCACCAAGTCTCTGATCTTTACGCCTATTGCAAATCGTATCGATCTGATATTCCCCGATGATTTCTGATTTTGACCGTGAGCCCATTCGAACAAAATTCTTTATGTTATGGTTTAATAGACCTGAGAATTATTACGTGGAAGTTGGTAGTCTCGTTATATTAGAAATGTAGATAATTTTTAATCAAGCAAATAAATAAATATAGCAAAGAAATTACTTAATAAAAATGAATCCAACGCATGGTTGGTATAAGTAATCGTAAGGATTGGTCCTAATTTACTGGTTATACGATTTTTTTTTTCAAGCAATACGCGCATAATCTGCACACCAATGTACGTTTTTCCGGTTCCAGGAGGTCCTAATAATTAGAAATTTTCCGTATGTTTAGGGAAAGTCACATGAATAACGGCAATAATGACACCTACCTTCAATCAATGCAACCTCGCGACTTAGAGCTGAAACAAGTGCACGAGCTATTTTTTTTTTAAACGGTTATTTATTATTGTAAAAATCAAATTCCAATTAATGTTAAATGTTAAAATAAATTACCTTGAGTTTCGTCAAGTGAACTGTATGTTTTCAGATCTTCGATAACATTATTTTCTGGTTGTAAGTGTTCAAAATCCAGAAGTAATTCTCTGTTTTTATCATTGAGCAAAACCGAAAGCTGTTGAAAGATAGTAATTAATATGCGGCCTATAATGAAGATTAACAACTGAATCCAAAAAATTTACATCAAAATTGAAGCCAGGAGCCCTAGAATAAATAGGTGGGTCAACTTTGGCGACCTCATCGAACATTTCGTTGTCTATTTGTGGAGCAAAATATTTTGCGAAGGGGAAATTTTCAGGTCGTGCTTCTTGTAGAGTTTTCAAAATACTGTGATAACTTTCGAAAAGTAGATCCGTTGACTCAATCATAAAACGATGTTTAACTATTTTGTTAGATGAATGTTTGCTCAAAATATCCTTTATAGCAATCGAATAAATGGTAACATCTATGAAATTAATGTCAATTTTCGCGCTTTCTTCTGCTAACATATCTTCATTTCTACTGGCAACTGTACCAAAATATAATGAATAATCTTTTGCGCTAATAGTCTTGTTTCCATTGTCATAAGCATTCTCATTTGGCCAAAGGAGGCAAACCAGATTTCCGTGCATAAGTCTTTTGACCTTTCCCCAGTATGCTTTGCGCTCTCCGGCTGTTTGTTTACTGATCGGCGGAGTAAATGCAATTCGACAAGAAAAACCTTTATGTTTGTCTACAACAATCTCAGAAAACTCCACATTGGTGTAAACATTCAAATCTCGATTATCTCCATATCTTCCACCCTGAGTCTTAAGTCTCTGAATTTGTGCATCGTTTTCATCTGCTTCGCTAAGAAAGGTAATGAAGCTATTAATGCTTAAACGAAAAGCATTGAGCATATCTTCCCTGAGCAAACGAAATTGCCTGTCGAGAAGACGAGAAATACCCTTGGGCAAGTGATGCGTATCATCGTCTTCATTAATGGCAGGTAAAAAAGGATCGCGTTCGCATAAAGTTTCTTCCCTGGTAGGAATAATAGATATTTTGGAAATTTCACTAAAGTCGTTATCGTGACGTTTTCCATTCGGTGAAAGTTCCCCTTTCGAAGAAAAAAAAAATAATAATGAAAACCAATTCAACTGGAGTCATGACTATAATAAAGAAAGGTGTATAATATACAAACCCGGAGGGTCATAAATTCTTCGTAGGTCCATTGATATTGCTTCATTAAGGTGACAACCGATAACACGTTTGGAAAATAATTTTCGAGGTGATAAGTTATTATCTAGTTTTTCTAACATCATCTTCATATTATCGATGTCTTTATTTAAAATCATAAAAAAATATTCTCGGCACTTAATGTCATATGCGAGCAAGTCAGATGAGTTAATCTGCTGAACCAATGATTCATGCCATTCATCCTTCAATCTTTCAAGCTTCTCGGCTATTTGATGAATAGTTTCATTGGAAGATGCATCTTTTATGCGCTTTAAAAATTCGTTAATCATTCGAACAATAACCAAAAAAAACTGCCCCAACCTAAATAATGTTTGTAATTTTAGCATATAACGATGTCTCAAAATAGAAATTATGATTGTACATACGATGTGGGAATAAATGCATGCGGATCGTCAATAAGTAGCTCGTTTTGACTAACTCGTTGATCAGATATGTTTTGTCTCTTCACCAACTCTTGAAGCATAGACATTACGCTATCATTCATGAACGAATCCTACAAACAATAGAACAAATATAAAGTATAAATGGTTCGATAAATTGAGTCAATGTTTGAGATCAAGTAAACATCAAAATAAGTACAGTATAACAATACCAAGTTATTATAGACAACAAGATAAATCGCATTAACTTGCATATCAAGGATACATTCAATTATTCCACTTCGAGTTAAAAGTGCCAAAAAAGGCAAGATTACTCGTTGAAAAGATGCAATTTTAGCTTGCTTTCCTGCGTCTACAGAAGCTTGTGACATCACAATCTCTCTGATCCTATCTCTTCCGTCCGGTGAACCCAATTCTTCTACAAGAGCATCCAATTCATAGCCTACTTTCTTGGCATCAACAATACATGATGTTATGAATCGCCTCATCTGATGCTGGTTCTTAAATTCTCTGCGGATCAGTCTTTTCCATGATCCTCTATAATTATCTCCATGAGGAACGGAGACAACCATATCGCTCCCATTATATGATAGCGCAGATGAATTAAAACCATTGGAAATTGCTTTGAGTTGTTCGTTTTCTACTTCCTCAGGACGTAGAAGGGATACTGACCCTTGATGGCTTCTACTAAAATTTTGCGAACGGGAATTGATTCTTTTAATATTCATATTTTCAAGGTTTTTTTAAATTGCTAATTACTATGGTTGTAAGAATGTTTTGAGAATTACTGTATTGTATTTATGCTAATTCGGAAAATCTGGTCGCTATTGTCCCCAAAATTGGAAGCTATGACCAAGTTTTCATTGTATTCTTATATAGTATGATCACCCTAATCTAACTTCAGCATATGTCAAACTTTGTGTGATCGCATACGTAATTTAATATCAGTACCATACTCAGTGAAGATCATTGAAATTTCCCACATTAGTTACTATACAGTTATAGGAAAGTACAACTGCGGATTCAAATTACTGTATATCAGCTTATCGCAGTTGTATGAAGATTTGTTCCGATGATCGTAATATTAAAAGAAATAACAGTAATAAAAACTGTTATTAAAAAAGTTAAAAATAAAAAGTATCGTATATCGCTCTATAAAGTAGTATCCTTGGTACAAAAAAACGCCTCATGCTGACTTTAAATGGTGTTCTCCTGGGTATTGTTTATAATAGAGGATACTATTAATAAATGATACTTACTATGTAATAGTTATATACGGTATATGAGTCATAATTTTTTTAATAAAATTATTCAAAATTTAGGAATAAAATAATAGAAATTTCATTAAAAATATTTATTTTATATAATTTATATATACAGCATGTAACAAAATTTTTTGAAATTTTTATTACATAAATAATTTTTTCAAAACAAAAGCAATTCATATGAAATTTTAAATATGTAAACATTATACTATATATTAATAAATTTATATATATATATCCATTAAACCTATCAATTTTTTTTTATAAATTTTTTCTTACAATATTATTTTCTAAAATATATTTTAAACTGGCATAACTATATTAATTATTTATTACAATCTTAAAATTAAATTTTAAAAAAAAAAATTCAAAAAAATTAGATAAATATTGGTCAAAAAATATTGTTACACATAAATTAAAAGCAATTAATCAATACTTATATCATAATCTAAGACTTTTTACAAGAACTTTAACAATTAAATTATTAAATATGAATATTAAAATATCTTATATAATAATTTTAAGACATATAACAATCCTGGGTTATAAAAATAATCTATTTTTAAAATTTTTTATACTTATTACTGTATAAAAAATTTGTATTATTTAAAAAATTTTTTTTAATTATAATTTAAAAAGAACTTTATCTTCTAATAAAATAACATTTTAACTATTTAAAAATACAATTATCCAATAATATAAAAATATAAGACTAGTTAAAAAAAATATTTAAAGCTTGTATTAAATTTTTTTATATAAAAAAAATTTTGTATAAAAAATTTTTTTTCTTTTTGTTATAAAAAAATTATGAATATAAAATTTTATATTAATATTTTGTAAAAAATATAAATCAAAAAATTATTGAATTACTAAATTATAAAAATTACTTTTTTTTACAAATCATAAAATTAAAAAAATTTTTTTTTGATAATATACAAAAACATTCAAAGAAATATTAAAGAAATACTTAAGGAAAATCTTTATCAAAAAAAAATACTTTACTATTTTTTTTTAAGACCAAAAAAAGATATAAAAAAAATAGATATATATTGAAATTTAAAAGAATATTAACTTTTTTTTTATTTCTACACAAATAGACATATACTTGTTTTTTCTTATTGAAAAGAAGAAATATAATTCATAATTAAATAAAAGAGAAAATCAGTATTATATTTTATAAACTATCAGTCAGTTATATATTAGATTAAATATTTTTCTAAACATTAACAAGACTTTGTATTAATTAAATTGTATTAATAAATCAGACAATCTTGTCACTAATATAAATCAAAAAAATATAGATTAAAACAATTCTCACAATATAAACAATAATTATTACATAAGCAAATTTTTTTTGAGATCAAAAAACTAAAAACAGTTTACTCTTTTAAAGATTAACAATAATATAAATATATACTCTTCATATTAAAACAAATATATTCAATATTAAACTTTCATCTAAGAATATATATAAAATATATAACATATAATTAAAAAAAAATACTAATTTCAAGTTGTAAGAGTTTAAATATATTGAAACAGTTTAAACAATGAGCTTGTAATTCAGCAAAAGAAACCATAGAAAAAGACACAAGTGTTTATTCAGAGAATAATTATTATTTTATTAACTCAAGTGAAATACAAGTCTGAGTTTTTACAAAGGTAGAAAGGCCTCCTTTTTATAACTATTCTCCGTTACATAAATAAATATAAAAATACATAAATAAAAATACATATTATTAATACATAAGTTCTTATTGATTCTTCTGAAAGGCTTATGTACCATAAATGTAAAATAAAAAATAAAAAATAAAAAATAATATAATAAATGTTACGTGCACTTAATAATAATGTCCTGTTTTCCAAATAAGTATAAATGTAATTAAACACAATTAGTAATAATAAATGATTAATAATGCTCCAGAGTATTTTATAATATTATGGGAGATTCCATAAGGTTCTGGCATATTCCTGGAAGTTCCGGGGTGTTCTCAAGTATTCTGAAGTATTCCGGTAATTTCTGATTACGTGTTGTATAGTGTAGCAGGCACAGCAAAGTGGAAAAATTGTTACATTCTCCCCTCCTTAAGAGAAGATATCCTTGTCAACTCAAATTCCTTGACTTTTTTACTGGCATTAGTTAAGTTTTCCAAAGGTTCCCATGTTGCATTATATAATAGATATCCCATCCATTTGATTAAATACTGTGGTCTCCTGCAGATAATCCTTTTGTTCAAGATTGTTTCCACTTCATACTTCTCAGTATTAGTTTCAGGTATGAAGATTGGTGGTAATAGTGTAGATCTCTCAAAATCCTCAGGTGTTTCCTAATATGGTTTCAACAAAGATACATGGAAGACAGGGTGAATCCTCAAAGAAAATGGTAGGTCAAGCTTGTATGCAGTGATTGAGATAACTTCAGCAATAGTGTAAGGTCCAATGAATCTAGGAAAGAGCTTCCTTGTTAGTTAGTTTTTATCCACAGGGTTGTTAATATTTTTGGTAGAGAGCAGAACTTTGTTTCCAATCTTGAATTCCATATGGCGGCGATGTTGATTGACATATTTTACTTATCGGTCCTGAGCTTCCAAGAGTGTGTCTTGAGAGATTTTGATCATGTTGTCCCAATGGTTGATAAAGTCAGTGGCGGCAGGTATAGTGTCAGATACTTCTTGTGCAATGGTGATTGGTGTATTTGAGTGTTATCTACAATCCAACTCAAATGGTGTGAATCCTGTAGAAGCTTGTTTGGAATTGTTATAGGCAAACTTGGCAGCAGGTAAGTATTCATCCCAAGTATTTTGATTGTAGATGACATAGATCCTCAGCATTTCCTCCAAAGTCCTGTTAAGATACTCAGTTTGTCCATCAGTTTGGAGGTAGAAAGCAGTCGACATGAATAGTTTGATTCCCAGTTGTTCAAAAAGACTTCTCCAAAAGTGGCTGGTAAAACGTGCATCACGGTCAGAGATAATCACTTTTGGTAATCCATGATTCCTGAAGATGGTGTTGAAGAAGATTTTTGCAACTTCAGAGGCGGTCACAGATGTATGGGTTGGTTGAAATACAGCTCACTTGGTGAAATAGTCAGTGAATACTACAATGGCATCATTCCCTTGACACATTATTGGTAGTTGCATTATAAAATCTATGGAGATGCGCTTCCAATGCTTTGTTGGTAATTCCAGGAGTTGTAGAAGTCCAGCAGAATTTTGATTGGATGGTTTGTTCTTTTGGCAGATATCACAACTGTTGATATATCGTTTGGTGTTCTTGATTATCCTTGGCCAATAGAAATGCCTCGTGATATTTTCATAGATTTTGTTGATCCACAAATGTCCAGCAGTAATGTTGTCATGGTGTTCGTGCAAGATTTTTGTCCTCAATCGCTTATTGTTTGATATTGCCAGTCGTTGGTTCTTTTTCAAGTACAACTTGTTTTCCTTTAGCTCAAAGTTTCATACCCGTGCTCATTTCTTTTCAGTTGCAGACTCAGGATGTTAAAGTGTTTCCCAGATAGGTTTGAAGAACTGATTCTTCAAATACAATTCCTCAAGATTTTCCTCAAGTTGAATAGTGAGAACAGATATAGCGGCCAAGTGTAATTGTCATGAGAGTACGTCAGCTATTACATTTGTTTTCCCAGGTTTGTATTTAATCACAAAGTCATTTGCTTGTAGAGTTTTCAACCAGCAGGCTTGTCAGTGAGATAAATTTTGTTAAGTTTTTATAAATTCCAAAGAGGCATGGTTAGTGATAACGGTGAATTGCTGTCCTTCAAGATATGGTCTCCACAACTTGATGGCATGAACAATTGCCAAAAGTTCCTTTTCATGCACAGGGTAGTTTCGCTTAGCTTGAGAAAGTTTCCTTGATTTATATACAACAGGTTGTTCACCTTTTCCTTGGTCCTAAGAAAGTACAGCACCAATTGCAAAGTCAAAAGCATCGGTAATGATAGTGAAGTATTTGGTAGAGTCAGGAAGAAGAAGAACAGGTGTGGTCATGAGATGAGTTTTTAATTCATCAAAAGCTTTTTGTTGGGCAGGTTCCCATTGGTATGGTGTATCCTTGTGCAGAAGGGCAGTGAGTGATGAAGCGATAGCAGAAAAGTCTTGAACAAATCTCCTATAATAGTTGGCAAGTTTCAAGAAAGACCTTAGTTTAGATACATTGGTTAGTGCAGACCATTCATGAATGGTATTTATTTTCCTTGAATCCACAGAAACTTCTTTTTCAGAAATGATGTGTCCCACATACTCGATACTTTGTTGAATGAATTCATATTTAAAAATTTTGACATATAATTGATGTTCCCTTAGAGTTTGTAAGATGGTGCGGATGTGTTGCAAGTGTTCCCCTTAGTTTTACTATATATAAGAATATCATCCAGATACACAATCACAAATTTGTCAAGATAATCACAAAAGATATAGTTCATCAATGTCATGAAGATTGCAGGTGCATTGGTGAGATCAAATGGCAAAACAAGGAATTCAAAATGACCATAGTGAGTCCTGAATGCTGTTTTTGGAATGTCCTCCTTCTTAATATGGATTTGATAATACCTAGAGTACAAATCAATTTTTGTGAAAAATTTTGCTCCCACCAGTTGATCCATCAGCTCATCGATCCTTGGCAAAGAATACTGGTTTTTGATAATGATTTTGTTTAGTGCGTGGTAATTAATACACAGCCTTAGTGATCCTTCCTTTTTATAAACAAATAGGACAGGAGCACCAAATGGAGATACAGAGGGGTGAATGAATCTCTTTTGAAGCAGATCAGCAAGTTGCCTTTTGAGTTCATTCATTTCCATATAGGACAAGCAGTATACAAGTTGTGACGGTAATTCAGATCCTGATATCAACTCAATGGTATAGTCTACTGTTCGCTTGGGTGATATGTGGTTTAACAGTTCAGATGGAAAGACATCTTTAAAATTTTTGATTAGAGCTTTGGTTTCCGGTGACATGACAGATTTTCCTCAGGATATTCCTCAGTCACAATACAGATGGCAAATAATTTCTTAGATGGTGGTACTTTCGCAAGTTGTTGTCATATTACAAAAATAGAATAGCATCCCAGTAGTGATTGTATGGACTCAGCATTGGCTTTGACATGAATGGTACGTGGTCCATAGTGGAAGGTCATGGTGTTTTTCCTCTAATCAATGATAGAATTGATATGATACAACCATGGTTTTCCTAGAATCACATTATACCTTTGCATGCGCAGCACTTGAGCATCAATTCCAGTGATACGATAGGGTCCCAATTGTAATGAAGAAATATCGATAGCTTTGTTGATTCCTTTTTTATTCCTATCAGCAAAAGACATAGAAAAAGATTTTGTTTCCTTAGTTGGTTGCTTCGTTCGTTAAATAAACTTTTCATTGATGAAATTTCATGACACTCCACTGTCCAGCAAGATCAGTACAGAGTGTCCATTCACCTTGCCATTGAACCTCAAAAGATGTTCCCTGTTGTCCTTCAGGTATGCAAGTTCAGCTTTGTTGTTAAATGATTTGTTAATGATGTGTTCCTCGATATTGTTGAATTTTGTCTTTTGTTATATAGGGTAGGGAGTAAAGATGGGTCCCTAAAGTATTTAGCATATAAAATTTACATCCCTTTACGTCCACGTCCTCTAGAGGACATAATTCCTAGCTCTTTACTTCAATAGGAACATAATTTCAGAAATGATTTGTATAGATGCTTAAAACTATAAAGAACCTTTGTAGGTAGTTTTTTTTTATTCCTTAATATAGAAATGAAAATTTTTAATAGTAAGGGACATTTGAATTATGTCCTCACAAATAATTTAGGAACCCATCTTTAGTAGGGAGCCCTGCACTCCTTTATATGGTGTCCCATTTTTCCACAATGGTGGCATTCCCCTTTTTGTAGTGTAGGAGATGTTGATGATGTTGGTATGTTGTATCCCTTCCCTTTGTTATTGTTATGAAATTTTTCTTTTCCCATATAGTTCAATTCCATGGGGGTTGCCGATGATGTCAGTGCTTTGTTTCCACTGTTAAAAGACTTGTGGATTGTAACAAACTTTTTAGAAGATAAAGAAGAGGATGATGATGAATTTGATGAAGTCCCCTTGATTTTTGTGAGTCCAAACATAGCAGAGTCATAGCAGATTGCAAGCTTCCAAGCTTCCTTAAAAGTATCAGGTGCATGGTAGTTGATCTCCATTTTGGTGGCAGGCTTCAACCTCTCCACAAAGTAGGTAACCTTGTTCAATTTGGCTATGTCATCAATTTGTTCCAAAATATTGTAGAATTGTGCTTCATACTCATGCACACTTTCAATTTGTTTGAGTTGTTTAAGTTGCTGTCACAAATGTTGTTAATAATTTGATAGTTGAAAAGCAGCTCGTAGTTCCGCAGCAAAAGTTTTCCAATCAGCAAAGGCTGGATTATTTCCTGCAGCAGTTATCCTGTTAAGAAACCAATGTAAGGCAGGACCTTCGAAGCCTGTAGCGGCATAATGAATCCTGGCAGCATTATTATTCAATTCTTGGACAAGAAAAAGATTTTGAACTTGAAAAAGCCAAATCATAACATTTTCACTAGGATCACCTCAGTAGGTGGGAATTTTTACAGCAAATTTTGGAGCAGGAGTATGGGCTTGGTGTTAAGCAACTGCATTAACAGCATTAGTAATAGTATCCTTGAAGGTATCCAAAAGTGTTTTGAATTGAGTATTATCCATTTCCAAGAATAGTGTTTGAAACAAAAAAAGGAAGAAGGAAATCTCAAAAGTGTGTATATGTAATCTCAGTAATGTTGAAGTAACAGTCTGCTACTATCAAGTGTAAAAGTTTAAATGTATTGAAACAGTTTAAACAATGAGCTTGTAATTCAGCAAAAGAAACCATAGAAAAAGATACAAGTGTTTATTCAGAGAATAATTATTATTTTATTAACTCAAGTGAAGTACAAGTTTGAGTTTTTACAAAGGTAGAAAGGTCTCCTTTTTATAGCTATTCTCCATTATATAAATAAATATAAAAATACATAAATAAAAATACATATTATTAATATATAAGTCCTTATTGGTTCTTCCGGAAGGCTTATGTACCATAAATATAAAATAAGAAATAAAAGATAATATAATAAATGTTATACATGCTTAATAATAATGTCCTGTTTTCCAAATAAGTATAAATATAATTAAACACAATTAGTAATAATAAATAATTAATAATGCTCCGGAGTATTCCATAATGTTCCGGGAGATTCCGTAAGGTTCCGGTATATTCCTGGAAGTTTTGGGGTGTTCTCAAGTATTCCGGGGTGTTCCGGTGATTTCTGGTCACGTGTTGTATGGCGCAGCAGGCACAGCAAAGTGGAAAAATTATTACACAAGTAATATATTTGACGACTGATCTATGAAAATGGGTAGTTGGTGATTTGGGGTCGAAATTGAGTTTTTGTGTGGAATATATACTTGGGGATGCTATCTACCTTGTGCCGTTTTCCCGACCTCAAGTGTAATAGTAAAGTTTTTCACAACAGCAGTTAGAAGTTTGATAGCACGATACAAGCAAGGTCACCGAAATCTCAAATCCGTACCCTAAAATTCTTGCCGATCATCACAATAATAATTGTAACGGTGTAATGGCAAGTCTGTTGCTCACTCTAGCAGAGACTCGCGTAACCGTTATCAGGTAAGTATGTGATTTGAGGCGTGTTTTATTTGATCGAGCCTTTATTAATTTTTTTCTCTAATTGTTTTCTTACTCTTTATCTTTTACATGCCATTTATACTTCTCTTCCTTTATATCTGGCTATGGCGGCTTAGCCATAGAATAATAGACGCTAATACAATGGTATGGCTAAAGCTAGATGACATAATTCTTTTTCACATTCCTTCCCGTCTCTTCCTAATTACCTAATTATCACAGCCGTCTTGTCATTAACGTGACAATCGGTCACGTGACGGACGTCGCGTTCCATTTTTACCTGTTACATTCCCCCACGCTTATCGTATGCGTACCATGCATTTTTCTTTTCTCTTTATGTGATTAGTTTCTCTCATGGTATTTCTTTAGGTTCTGGGCATTGATTGGGGATGAAAGCACCTTGCCATCCATTGTGCGCAACTGGTATACATGGTCGGATAGTCGATCATGTATGTAAAACAGTCCTCACCACTTAGGGTCGAACTTGTTGCTTCTTGAATACTGTAAGGCGGCTCTGTACATGAGGACTTTGTCTCCTATGCTGTATTCTAGGGATCTCGGGTATCGCTTGTCATGGTAAGTTTTCTGTCGGGCTTGAGCTTGCTGTATGTGGTGAATCGTGGTTTGTCGGACCTCTCTTTTCTCTCATCCTGGTTGTTCCCCTGTTGGTCTTGTTCATCATAGCTCCCGCGGTTTCGTCGATTCGGCATTTCTCCTGTGGTTCTGGAAGCTTGTCGTCGCAATTCGTCGTCCATGCTGTTGGAGGTCCGTCGTGGTAAGTATGGCTTGATTGTTGGCTCTGTTCCACCTAATTTTGTTGGTTTCTTCGGGATGAGGGGCACGATCGTGATCACGGCCATGACAGCTTCCCGGCATTGTTCCTCTTCGGGGCCAGCGTCTCATCAACGGTAAGTGGTTT
>CAJVPV010001474.1:0-15764 GCA_910591835.1 Acaulospora morrowiae | reverse complement strand
ATAAGAAAGTTTACCAATCAAATCATCTATCTTTTTGACCTATGGAGTGTAGTCTATCCATATGGCTTCTTGATCACTGGAGCAACCCAAATAGCTCTCTATCACGAGTTACAGAGGCAGTAACACAAAGTTCTAATTTGGGATATGTGAATTGTCCCCAGCTGGAGTTGAACTGTGGTTTATAGGTTAACCCTATCTTGCCTTAGTCCACTGAACTATGACTGGGTAGGTCTTATATATGTCAAGATATATATTGTGAAAGAAATAATATATACATGTATTTAATAATATTTTTATATTTCTTAAATACATATAAATACAATAAATATTGTTATTAAAACTTTAAATATATTTTATTATAATTTATTATAATTTTTTATAATTTCTTATATACAGTATATATATATATATTTTTATAATATATTATTATTAAAAAAACCTTATTTACAATACTTTAATTTGTAAAAAAAATTTTTTTTTTGATAATAACATGAATAACAAATGATAAACAATTAACAAGAATCTTTCACTAAGAGAGGAGTTTATTTTTGCTTATTGCAAAATGCATAGGATTAATTAACTTTTCATAAAGTAGTGAATATTTTAAAAGTATCAAAAATCTCTTTGAACAAACTTTTTGTTTTATCAAGTAAAACCTATGTAAGCAACCTTCAAATAAAAGAAAACCTTTTTATCCATTCCTATACAAAACACATTAAAAACATTATACAAATATTCTTTCTTTTCAAATATCCATATATATTAAGAAACAATATTTATTTTTTTAAAGTTTTTGTTTTTTGCTAATAATAACTAGTGTCAAATTAATTAGTACAATCTTTTGATTAGTTATCAGTTTTCATTCATCCTTACATATAAAAAATCAAAACCAGTTTACTCTTATTAAAAGATCTATAAAATATAAAACACTAGTAATATTTTATATTACTCAATTATATCAAAATAACACAATGATTTGCTGAATTGGAAGAGTGCATAATTAGTGCCCTGCATAGATTCCAGTAAAAACAATATATTATTTCATTAAAATAAAATAACAAATATCTGAAATATACAAGTTTCAGTAATCCTACTATTAAAATCACAATTTGACTAAATTACATTACAGCAATATATCTCAAAAACCTATATAACTAAACTAATCAAGTAATTTGTGACTTGCATGATACTACCATTTAATTGAAACAACTAATTGTATTTAGAAATCACATTTAATAAAGACTATAATATTATCTTCAACTTTTTTTTTTAAAAATTTTATTACATTATGTTGATCTTGCCTTAAATATTTTTTTATTTTTTATTTTTTATAATAGATAGTTTCTCAAGTTTTTCTTGCTTAAAGGTTTTTTAGATAATATATCTATTAAATAGGTGGTAGACTAATATATATAGCAATATAATCCATAGTTTAATATTATTCATATAACTTTATTCTATTAATAAAAATAATAAATATACTTTACTTTAATATTAAAAAAAAATTATTATTATTTTTAAAAATTTTTAAAACACCTATATAATTGCAAATAATATAATATTTTAAAACTTTGTAACTCAAAATTTGAGTTGTAAAGATTTTTTATAGTTTTAAATAACTTTGCAAAAAGATCAAAAAAATATTTTTATTAAAGATTTAAAAACAATTAATATAATAATATTTTAAACAATTTTATATTTTTTTCTTATAAATAAAAAAATTTTTTAATAATTATTTAAGTATAACAAAAATATTTTTTGGTTAATTCGTTATATAAATAATTAATATATAATTAATTAAAGTAGAAATGATTTATAATTAATTAAAATATTATAAAAATATTATATATTTTTTAATTTTTTTAAAAAAACAATCAGAATTATAATATAGAAATATTAAATTCTTGTAATATTTTTCTAAATTTTTTAATAAAATTATTATTATTTTATATATTTATTTTATTTTTTATTTTTTT
Organism: Acaulospora morrowiae; assembly: GCA_910591835.1. NCBI lineage: Eukaryota > Fungi > Glomeromycota > Glomeromycetes > Diversisporales > Acaulosporaceae > Acaulospora > Acaulospora morrowiae. The sequence continues at coordinate 13,788 of CAJVPV010001474.1, read as the reverse complement.
TTGAAATTCAATTTTTTATAAATTGTTATTTTTTAATTTTAATATTAAAAAATAATAATATTCAATTATTTATATAATTTATTTAATATTATTAAAAACAGAATATACTGTATATTGAATAAATTAAATTATTAAAAATTTTAAAATTTGTCAAGTAAGAAATCAAAATTTCAATAAATTAAACTATAAATTTTTGTTGTCTTTAATATTTTTTTAATTAATTAATTTAATTTATTTTATATTATAAATATACTCTATTTATTATTAATCTAAACTTATATAATTTTTATTTTGCTTTTTTTTTTTGTAGATAAATATCATTTCTTAATTTATTTGTATAATAATAGATATACATTGTGAAAAAAACAACATTTCTTATATGTATTGATATAACAAGTTAAATGCTAACTTACTTACAGTAACTATTAGATTAATATTAAAAAGAAATTTTAAAACAATATATCTTGTCAAGTAGTTTCGAGCAGTTATAATTACTTACTCAACATTGAATGAAAAGAAATTAAAAAAATCTGTAATTAATTTGGAAATGCATTTAATAAAGTTGAATTCACTTTGAATATATAAGTCAGTTACTATAGTAAGTATGTTTATAATAGTTGATATTAATATGAAATTGTTATTGGGTGATTAGTTTTGGCTAGGTTTTTGATGATTTGTTTTGTTATGTCACTATAAAAATTATTGTTTTATTTGATATCAGTAAGAGAAGAGATGTTTGTTATAGCATAGCGAGGTGTTCAAATTGATTTGTATAAATAAGTTAAAGTTTCAGTTAAAGCTTTAACCCAGTTGAAGAAATTGGTTGTAAAGAAAATATTATCTGTAATATCACATATCAATTCTGTTAATTGCTAAATATATAAGATTGGTTTGTGGTTGCCATCAGGATAGAGGATATTGTTAATGATAATAATAAATTAACTAATATCTTTTTGATGCTAATAGGTATTTAAAGATGTGTTAAATATTCTTAATGCATAAACTATACCAAGGACAATATGGGTCAAGGTATTGTTCTGAATATAATTTGTAAAAATTTCTATTATGGAAAAGATTCCTGAGAGCAATTTGTTTCTGAAGGCAATAGGTCACTATATTTGTTAGCTCTAGAGATTTTTATTCTTTTGTTTGATTTGTTGATGATTTTGAGGCTGTAAGGTTTGTAAATATATTCAAATGTTTTAATAACTGAGAAACTTTCACAGATTATATAAGTCTTAGTAATGCTTAAGATTTTTTTGTACCATTTGATACTGCTGTTTAGTTGTAGGTTGTTGATTAGTGAATTTTCAGAAAAGTAAAGTGGTGAATTGATCCATTGGAAAGTATTATCAAATCTTGGATTGAATTTGGAATTGGTATATCTATGTTAAATTGATTTGTCTCATATTAGTTTGTTAATTTTTAATAATATCAGGACAAAATTAATTTTGTTATTCTTCTTGGATAGTCAGAAACTTTTTGAAGAATTTTCTTGTTGCTTCTTATTTCTATAGTACAGTTTGATGGATACCAGTATAAGATATTCATTATTATATAAAGGAAATCTTCTAATGGATATTCTGGATTAATTGGTATAATTTTTGTACTGTTTACAAAGTTCTTGCTCTAATAAAGTTGAAAATAGTACTGTTGGCAAAAACCAATTCTTTGAAGTGCTGATATGAAAGGGAAGATGGAAAGTTGAAGAATGTTTTCTCCTTGCTGTAGTATAATAGACAGTCTGCGGATTATATTATATAATCAATATTTGTTTGTACCATTGGGATTTGAAACTATTTACAATAAAGATATTATAGGACTTATAAATAACAATGTGTAAAAACCAGCTAAGTAAAATTTTATTGAACAACTATTGTACCTGAACAAAATATTATTTGAACCAGTAGAATTGTATTTTTTTTTAGGATTTGCCTTCTCATTTATATTGCAACTTCTCTTATATATTTTGATGATATAGTTGGAATTGTGCAAATATTAGAATAGTGAACTGGAGTTTGGTATTGGACCATAAGTTTCAAGAAGATTGTTTGGATTGTTGAAATCATTGAACTATCTAAATTCAGATCCACAATATACCATTTCTATATGCAAAATAAGTTGAAACTATGAGAGCTTTTTTATACTGTTATATTTTAAAAGTTGATTAGTGAATTTGATATTTAATATATTTACTGTATTAATTGTTATAGTTTTGTTAAGAGATTGCAGAATTTTAAATAAGAGACCAATAGAGTTTTCTACATTGTTGAGATGCATTGAACAATTATTTGGACAAATTTTAATTTTGAGATATTTTGCAACCTTGGCTATATATGTGATTCAATTATCCTGATTAAACTTTTCTGGATTGCAAATTGGGCAGAACCAGATTGATTCATTTTTTTGAATCAATCTGTAAAAGTCCTTAAGAAACTGTTAATAATTTCAAAAGACAGTGAACTTTAGTGTTTTAATTTTAAACGCCAACAGAAGTTGGGACTTTATTAAGGTCAAAAGAGTATCCTTTTATACATGTTAGCTTCATACAACGTAAAATACATAAATAAATAAATATAAAAATACATATATCTATATTGGGCTTAATTTCCGGAGACATATGTACTTAATTAATACAAAAAAACATTAAAGGAAAATAATAATAAAAGAAAAAAAAAATAATATAAACAATATGCACACTCTATGGCCTTGTGCTCCTAATTTGATTACATTAGCTCATAGTAATTTAATTAGTGGCGTTAGGCGGCATGTCACATCGTCAGGAGTCAGAATCGCACCATGTATGCGTTTGACAAATATACCCAGCCTTGTAGGTCATCTGGGTCGCTCAGGGGCACTCTGGGTCTCTTGACACAGTTATGGTCCCAGGCGCAGCACAGGATTGTTACACAATCACAAGTTTTAAAGAATATATTTTCTAGTTGCAAACATAAAATATTTGGATATTAAGTTGTCAACCAGTAAAAATTTCTGCCTTTTTTTAAGAAAAGTTATATTGAGGCTGTTATAATTAATAAGAATTGCATTCGAGCATCTGGATGTAATTTTGTAAACTGATTTAACAATTTTTTATTTTGCTTTTTTAAAATATTAACCATATAATTAATAATAATTAATTAATAAAATATATTAAAAAATTTTATAATATAAAAAAAAACTCTTTCCGTAAAACTATCAGTTTCTTAAAAATTATCTTTTTTGGTAATTTTAAGAACACCTTCACACAAACAATTCTTTAGCACAAGAAATCCATAAAAAATACAAGAAACCTTAACTAAAAGAACATTACAACTGCCCAGGAATGTAAATTTATTTCACAGAACAACTTTGCTACTAACAACTTTGCTTGATTTTTTTTTTTCAAAGAAACAAACTTTTATGAGAAAGGGAAAAGCACAAGTTTTACAATTCACAGTAAGCTTCTAGAAAAGTCAATATCAACCCTCCTAGCTGCTTGCCAGTCATGTACAAGATTCTGCACCTCCCTAAACACTAGAAGAATCTTGGCCAGCCAGATTTCACCTGATAAATCAGGCAACCTAGACACCAGACAAGAACAAGGGGACATTAGACTTTTCCAAGGAAATCCAAGAAAAAGGACTTAACAATAATAAACAACAATAATCTCAATATTATCAACAACTCAAGTCACATAAATAATTTTTCTAACCTAAGGAAAAAACCAGATCCAGCTTACCCCCAGCAAGTGATCAACATTACAACACATGTACTTAACATGTCAAACATATCAAAACATATTTAACAGAAAACATAACATGTCAATAACACAGATGTATCTATTATACAAACAATAAATCAAACGAATGCGCCAGAAATAAATATATTGTTGATACAACACATCAAATACATTAACATGACAATAACAATTCCCATGTATCAAGTATGTACACAATAAATATAACCACAATAATAACAACACTTAATATCAACTATATAGCATGTAACTTTAATAATCATGGTTGAACAGAATCCAAGTTTATTCTCAAATATGAAAAGCCGGTCACCAGCAATACTATTCAACACAAATAACAAGAATGTGCTCCTAGATATCATTCTTATAGACAGAACCTGATGCCAAGTATCTATAATCTATCAGAATAAAAATAAAGAAGTTATAATTACAGAACCTTTCAGAACATCAACAATTCCTTTACTTAACAACTATCCTACAAAGTGGTTTATTCTGACTACAAATGTTATCAAGTTAGATTCCCCAAGCCTCTCAATCTTCCAGATTGAATTCTTAGTTGCAGAAAACCCAAACAATCTTGTGACACAAGTTTCAATCCTTGTGAACAAATCTTTCCAACAGCTTGACAAATTTCTAGACTTTCATAACTTTCTCCAAGAGATTTTTGCAAGAAATAGCCAGCTTAGAAATGAAGTTCTTCAAGCAGTTCTAGCAAGAGGATGGAACTACTCCAAGTATATCCCTTGAAATATGATCCAAATTAGCAAAAACTTAAAAAAAAAAAAAACATTTACTCTTACAACAATGTATCAACTAGGGAAAATTAATTAGCTATTATTTATATTACAAACTTCAAATACCGAAAGAAGTATTTTGCTTCTTGAAGAAAAAGAAAAATTTCAAAATGACCCAAACAATAAGACAACCACCAATCAGAATCCCCAAATAAACTCAAATCTCAACCAATCAAAAACCAGCTACCAATCAAAAGATTTACAGTCGAACTTATCAAATATATCAGCCAATTAACCTCCACCATCTGTACAAGATATATATAAAAATGACTACTCAATATCTATCAATCTAGATTTTCCCATCCCAGAAGACTTAAAAATGGGCAACACCCTAAATTCATATATTTATCAGGAGTAAAAGGGCAAAACCAATATTTCTCCATCAAACAATTTTGACATCACATCTATAACTATAACTTTATAACTAAGGATGGGTCCTTAAACTATTTAGCATATAAAATTTTGTAGATCAATTATGTTCCTTTTGAAGGAACATAATTATTTATTCATTACTTTAATAGGGACATAATTCAAAAAACACTTGGATCAAGTGGTCTAAATTGCAAAAAACCTTTGTAGGTAGTTTTTTTTTGATCTTATATTTAAAAAAAAACTTTTTTAATAGTAAGAGACATTTGAATTATGTCCTCACCTTTAATTTAAGGATCCATCTTACTCACAACAACATACCAATCCAGTCTTTCTTCAATCCCATCTCCTTTTACCAATTCATGCAAAGACTTCTACACATAGACAAAGAAATACATACTTAAGCCTGACAAACAAAGATGACAATAAAGAGAAAATAGAAGCATCCACCAAGAGACTATGGGCATACAAAGAAGACCTAATATTGAAAGACTCTGGAATTGAAGAATATGATATAACAATCAATATTGAAAATGAGGACGAGAAAGACCTCAATATTCCCAATGAACTTATCACAAAACACCACAGCATTATCCATTGGGTCTCAAGATTCTTTTCCATAAGAATTGATTCAGACAAACTAGTTAAGCTCTTATTAGAGATCAACAAACATCCAAGAGAAAGAGTCAAACAAAAACTCTACTTAACTATCTTTGTCAAATTCGAAACAAGAAATAGAAACTTTTTCAACTTCAGCAAGATAGCAGATCTCAAAAACAGCCACCAAAAAGAATATAAAAAACTTGAAAAAAGATTTCAAAGAATCTACCAAACAAAACACAAAGTGGTAGAGCTCAACAAAGAAGTTAGATTCAAAATCAAACTTCTCTTAAATGCTAGCCTCTTTATTGCCTACTTAAGATATATCAATATCTTTGATCTCAATCCATACCTTTTAACACAAATCATGGAATATAAATGCAACTTTTTGTGCCAGCCTAATAACAGTAACAAACTAGTTTATTATGACTTGTTACAAAAGAATAGAAAAATATTTAAGAACAATCTATTAGAACTACCTCTCTTTCCAGACTTGATCCTGATACAAATAAAAGTCAAGATATCACACAAAATTCTAATCATAAACAGAAGCACCACAGCGAGCATAGCAGGCTTTCTCCACACTTACTACAAATTTAACTTCCTTCCAGACTCATACTTCTCAATACTTCCTGATTTACCTGATAAAATAAATAACCTTTCCAGAGAAGTGGCACATTTCTTTCCAGTCAAAAGAAGAAAAGACCTTAGAAATCTAGATGATATGATCAGGGAACTTAGAAGGTTCTTTACAATCCCATCCAAAATTCCATCCACTTATTTTGATCTTCTACCTTCAAAAATTCCCCTTCCTATTTTTCATAACAAACTAGAACTTGAGTTCATATATCTTTTTCTACTTGACATATCTATCCATAATATCAAAGAAGTTGTTAGAAATATTAAACCAGATATTTCTTTGAACAATTTCTCTCTAACTTCTTCAAATATAAAAACCTTCTTCCAACATTTCCATCAATCATCAATGAATACAAACTCAAACTAGAAATTCAAATTCCTACCACAAATTATTATAATACGCAATTCTTAATTAAAAACCTCAGGAACAATTACCAGTTTTCCTTGCCTCTTGGACTATACTGGGTTGATTCACAAATATCCCAGACTAACAAACCTAAACTCTCATCAAAATTGAAAAATATTAATCCAAGCCTGAATATCAACCATCTATCATACAGTGACCTGGACTTTAAGGAAAAAATCAAAATTCTTCATAACCATTATGAATTTCAAAGAATTCCAGAGAGTTGATTTGTTAACCCCTGCATTAATTTACCAGAGAGCCCTGAAGAAATTAATAGAATCCTAAAAGACAAAAGCCTAATGCCAATCAAGTTTTCTTTGATTGACAATGACTGACTCCCTTCCAACTTACATATATTAACTACATCAAACCTTTTACTTTTCTAAACTTCTTGAATCTTTTATTATTAAAGAGACACTTCCCGAACTGGAGTTTGATCTTATCCCCTTCTTAGTCTAATCTTATAATAAGTACAAACACTAATAACTCTAAAGCAGTTATTCTAGTCATTACTTCATCTCTACACACTAATTTCTATACCCAAACAACACTACTTATTCCATTCAACTACGATAATTTCAACAACACCCAAAATCTTATCACAATTACCACTATTAATATCAGAGGTCTTAATGATTCAACCAAACTTAAAACATTAATTAATACTATAGATAGCAGATCAATTCTCCTGTATACCGAAACAAAACTCAAAAAGGAAGACTTTCATCCAATCAATATTAATGGAAGAGCTATTATCTTTGGCAAATCCAGCATTTCAAAAAATAGTATTATGATAGTCATTGGCAAAGATCTATCACTACATGTATTCAAAATATGCGATGTATCTGAGTACTGCTTCTCAATTGTTTTGAAATTCAAAGGGAAAGTAAACATTCTTCTTACTGTAGTCTATCTTCCACATGAAAAAAAAGAAAGAGATCCAGCTATTAGACAAATTTATCAAGCAATCAAACACGCTGTTCACTACAAACTTCATTATCTAATTGTTGGAGACTTTAACTCATACCCTAAAGACAGCCCCTCCATTGAAGCCAAAACCTCGCATCACAAACAATTAATATATAGACATCTTGTTAACTATATAGACATAGGACAACAATATAACAGCAAAGCATTTATATACTTTACTGCTACTAGTGCTTCCCATATAGACCAAATATGGGTGTCAAGAAATCTTGCTCCTAAGATAATTTGGTATAAAGTACTAAAAATCAACTCAATTCCAACAGATCATCAAGCAGTATCAATAAAAATAGACTATTTTGAATTCAGAAAGATTAAATCAAAGTTCAAGTTTGATCTAGAAAAGACTTTCAAAGAAAATATCCTAGAATTTACAAAGGAATTAGACTCATTGTTTACATTTCTACCATCATCCAATTGGCATGACTTTTACAATATTTGCATCAACACTCTTAACAAACATATCAAGAGTCCAAAGTCAACTTTATTAAGAAAAACCATCACACTAATACTGAGAGAAAACTTAAAAAACAAACTAGAAAAATCAACAAGACAATAATACAACTTAAAAACAACCACCTATTTCTATTCCTTCTTGATTAAGAACTTTTATCTTTTTATGAGATCTCCAATCACAACTTCAATATATCAATTAAAGGCCTCCAGAAACTAAAGAAACTTCTAATTAAAAAAGCTCTAATTCAATCACAACAAGAAGCTATTGAAAAATACTACTTAAATTTAAAAAACATGGTGGAGAACTTTTATAGCAAACCAAAAAGCTATATCAAGAAAGCCCTTGGCACAATTAAATCCAAAATCGATCTTCGTAAAATATACAACTCAAATGATCAACTAGAGAATGATCCAGATCTAATTCAAGAAACAATTAACAAATATTTCAAAAATATCCTATGACCAAGAAACTTCAACCTCAGCAACCATCCGAATTGAAAAAAAATTTACTTACCAAAGACAGTAAATCAAAAAGTTTATGACAAGCTAATAAACCCTCTTGAACCTTCCATTATCAAAAAAACTATTCACAATCTTCCTAAACATAAAGCTCCAGGAAAATCAGGGATTAGCTATGATATTATTAAACTTATAGGGGAAAAAATAATTCTTCATATGACATCCATCTTTAACAATATTCTACAATCTGCCAACATACCTGAACAATGGAAACAAACTATTGTCACCTTCATCCCAAAGAAACTAATTTGGAGTCATAAACTAAATGACATCAGACTAGGGCTTCTAACAATACCACTTTGATACCACTTTGATACTTAAATTTACTATAAAAACATATAAATAGGTCACAATCCATATATTAAATTTACTATAAATCGGTACTATTTCGATATTAGTTCGATACCAGTTCAATACTTTTTCGAAGTCCTATATCAGACCTATCTCTTTTGTCGACTCTATAAAAAAAGTATTTACAAGTATAATCAATAAGAGATTAACCAAAATAATTAGGGAAAACAATATTCTATCTGAATACAATTGTATTGGTTTCTCAAGTCAGAGTATCATGGAACCATTAATAATCATCAGCTCAGCTCTCTATGCAACTAATGTCAAAAACAAAGAATTTTGGTTTGCCTCACTAGACATAACAAAGGCATTTGACTTAGCACCCATACTAGCAATTAAAAAGTTTATAAAAAGAATCTGCTGTCCAAACCAAATTATTAATCTTTTTATAAATATTCTCAGCAACAGAGAAATCTCTTTCAATACATCTTTCGAACCCATCAAATCATTTATCGTCAATAATGAAGTAGAACAAGATGAAACCCTGTCACCCATTACTTGGGTTATTTTCTATGATCCTCTTGTTACCAAACTAGCTTAGCACCATCCAGTCCAAGAATATATCACTCCCAACATCTTAGCCTATATGAATGATTTAGCACTTATTACTAAATCCAAGCAAGGGATGAAAGATCTTCTTACAACAACCAATCAGTTTTTTGCAATTAATAGTATTACATATAACAAGGACAAAACCAAAATCATCAACAATATCAAAATTAAACGTGGTGCCCAAGAAACAATCAAATTTAACAACTATCAAATCCAAATTTTCAAACTCTATGAAAGTATAAAATATCTTGGCACACTAATTTTCCCTAGGAAATTTTTTAGAACAAACAGGAAAACCTTCATCCAAACATCAACTCAAATCATTGATAAGCTGTCCAAATACAATTGGAAAAGAGAGATTAAGCAGCAAATCAGTGCTTGGATAATTATAAGGAAACTTGAATACTTTCTGCTCTCATCATTTCTCAACCAAACAAATCTTAAACAGCTCCAAGCCAAAATCAACAAACTTATAAAGTTAGTTTACAGAATCTCTTTTAAATGTTCCAACACAATACTAACCAACCAAAATGGTCTCAACCTATTAGCAATAGAAGAAAGGCAAAAAACCATATTGGTAGGAAACCTTATATATAAACTTGCTATTCCATCTGTTAGAAAATACACTATACAAGACATTCAGTTTATCCAAATGAAAGAGGCAATATGGTTCTGTCCTATATGTGACCCAGAAAAATTCAGTCAAGATAATTGAATTCTTTACACAGCAAGAGCAGCCAAAGATCCCAAGATTCACATATGTCCAACAGAGTATACATTCTATTGGGACAATGCAGAAAACTCAATTGGCTTCCTATTTACAGATCTACAAACCCAATTTAAAAAAACAGCAATAAATATAACAAACATATTCAATCTGAAGTTTACTAATCATATATTGAAGTTCAGCAGCACTATTATACTTATATGGCACCAACTTGTCTCACATATAGGAATAATTCATCTTGGCCCAGAACCAAATTGGTTCAAAACCTTTGCAAATAACAAGAATCTTATAGGATCACATGATTCAATATCAAATCCCAAAACAATATTTTGGTTCATATATGGTTTAAACACAATAGTTAAGATCCATAAGAGACAATTATTAATGTAAGAAGGAATGATGCTTAAGGAAAAGCACTTTACAATAGATTCAACTAATAATCTTTTCAGGTGTCCAGGATGTTCAGCTGGTACACAATCATATGACTTTTGCTGGATAACGTTCACAAGCTCAACAATATTAACTTTATGGATATCTCTCAATCTATTCAGTATTAACAAATATCGACTATTAAATATTATTGATGAAACTATCAACTTATCATGCAGAAGTGAACAAACTCCCCAATTAATAAATATCAATAACAATCCATCTCTCAGAGCATCACTTCAAGAAGTGGGCATCATTAACACTACCATATTCAATCCTACAAAAGCTATTTAGTTATTAATGAGTGCAAGATAGAACTCTCTAGTACTTGCTTAGCTCCTGGCAATATCTTACTAGCAATACTCGACATTATTCAATAGAGCTCTCAGTGCAATACCATTGAAATCAGAAATAACAAAAAAATCCTTCAATCAGTATCAATTTATTCAAGAAGAATAATCAAAATTAACTTTTCTTTCCTAATTCAGAAAATAAATCAAGTACTGAAACAGAAATCAATAGAAGTTATATATACCAAACCTAAGTCTAAACCATTTACAAACAAGACAATCTAATGGAGCAACTACCCACCACACTTCTCAGAGAGCTCTCTAATTAACAACACATGTTTAGGCAGCAGTGTCAAATGGTGTAAAAAAATTTTCAGTATTACCAGAAATTATATAATCTGTGAAAGCACCTCAGTTTTCCAAACTTTTAAATAATGTCATATCCCATATGGTTTAAAAATCATCAATCAGTTCAATAAAAATATTAAAAGAGTGCACAACAACAGCTATAGCAATCTAATAGCATTTAGAATTAAACTTCTCTTAGGAACACTTCCAACTCATCAAACACTTCATCAATATCATCCTGATCAATATCCAAATAGGTATTGTTCAAGATGTGAACTCTATACTAAAGATATTCAGTATATCTTCAAGTGTCTTGAAGCCTCAGAAGAGGTCAATCAAATTATAAACAACATCAATCAAATTCTTTATTCAGATAAAAATCTCAAACCAATTTTTCACATATGGCAAGTCATAGAACTGTCATATGACATGACTGATAGAATCTTCTTTACAACAGACATTACCAACTGGATCAAGACATCAACTGAATTCCTAATCCAATTATATAACTCAATCTGGAAACCATGATGCAACACTGCCAACATCTCATCTTTTACAGGTATCAAATAGAAATCAAACAAATTATTAAATACTATCAATCCAGCCAAATCAATATTGCCTCTAGTAAAAGCTCATACTCCAATAATATCCAAATGAAATCATCATAGACCTACCGACAATTGTCACTAACTCTTTTATTCAGTGTAACTATAATTACAACAAATGTATTCAAAAATTAATCTCATCTCTTCCAAACACTATTCCCCTTAATACTGAGTAGGTATTTATAGTTGCTCATTGCCACACGGCAAGATATATTGTTTTAAACTTTCTTTTCAATATTAGTCATTTGGTTACTGTAGGCAAGTTAGTATTTAACTTATTGTATCAACATATAAGAGATATTGTTTCTTTTATAATGTATATTTTGTTATATACAAATAAAATAAAGAAATAATGTTTACCTACTTTAAAAAAAAAAAAATGAATAAAAAGTTTTATAATATTTCAAAAGTTTTCAATAATATAAAATATAATATAATAAAAACAAAAAATTATATTTTTTTTTCTTAAAAAAAACATTTTCACCAATTCAAATTTTTTAATTTTTTTATTAATTTTGACTAAGTTTTCAAATTACATTATATATGTAATAAATATTCTATTTATTTAATTAAATATTATAATTTTTTTAGATAATTTTTTATTTAAAATTATTTTTATTTATATTTTTTAATATTGATTTCAAATATAAAAATTAATATAAATAAAGTTTTTTAATTGAAATCTATAAATATTTTTTATATAGTTTTAATTAAAATATATAAAAAACAAAATAAATTTTTAAAATAAATAACAAATTTAATTATATATAATAGTTAAAATAATATTAACAATAATATAAAATTCAATAAATCTAAAGAAAAGTTTTTTTATTAAATAGTTTCTATTTATAAAATTGTTAATAAAAAATAAAACTTTATTTTTTATTTATTTTTTTTTTTTGAAAAGAGCAAATGGCTATTATACTTTATTATATTTATTATACTTTCACTTACAAGGTAAGATATAATAATTAATAGCACGACATACATCTTTCTTTGTTAGAAAGAGTTTAACGCAAGGCTCCCATATGGGGCCTGACCTCTGTGCTCTTTTAGCACCATCCAAGGAATATAGACAAAAAAAAATTCAAAAATATATATCTAATTATGAATGGCATCCAGCTATCTGAAATTAAATGTATACCTAATCACATGAAGGCACCACAGCCAATCTATACAGGTTGGTCTTCAAGTCATGATTAGGATTGACACGCCTGCTTTTCAAATATGGCTTGATGTACGGCAAGCAGAGTAGTGTTGGAGGTGGTGGAAAATAAGTACCTTTTTGCATGAAGGTGCTGCTGCCACTTTATACAAGTTTGCCACCAAGTCACAAAAAGAATTTGGCATATCCATGTTTCAAGTGTGACAAAAGTTTCTATGAGTAGAGTTCTTATTGGTTTTCTTAATGGCATCAGAACCTAACCTTGTACAATAGATCTATATTGTCGGAGAGATGAGCAAAAAACTTCCATTATTGTCACCAGCTTGTGTTGCAGGAGTAACTAGAATCTCTGGTCATCACGTATTACCCTACTAAGTTTCCCAATTACTAGCATGACACCTGCAACTAATCTAGCTTATTGCTAATTGCATTGGTGTTGGCTGTCATTTCACTTTAGATACTGTGGGGCGCAATTTCTTGGGTACTTTCAGATAATAATAGTTGTACAAAGGTTTTTTGGGTATATCAGTAGAGAAAAAATGTATTTTCTGATACACTTTTTGATTTTGCATATCTATATTAATCTATTTTTGCTTTTTAAGCCTCCCTGTTATACTTTATATCATTTTTTGGCTATATTTTTGGTTAAATTTATATATTTGGCCATACTCGAAAATGGCACTATTTATTTTTTTGGCCATACTTTAAATTATCCAAGTACTTTATATATCTAGATCATGTTTCACTAGTCCAAATTGGGTTATTCGGCTGTCGAATTACAGCCGATTAAATCCAAATTTATTAATAAAAGTTTATACCGA
>CAJVPV010001473.1:0-15782 GCA_910591835.1 Acaulospora morrowiae | reverse complement strand
TCTCAACTTGTAATGGTTTTTTATGATTAAATAAATAAACGACACCAACCTGATTGCGGGATTAAAAAAAAAAAAAATAATTATAATATTTTTATATAAAATTAATTTTGAAAAACAAATACATATATCAAATCTTAATTATAGTTTTTTTTAACTTTAAATTAAGTTGTATATTATTAATTTATTAATCCTATTTGTCAGAAGACATTTATATATTTGTATTAAAAATATTATAATAAAACTAAACTTTGTATTGCTATGTAGCATATCTATTATAAGTTTAAAGTCTCTAGATATAATTATGAGAAATAAAGAAAATTGTTCAATTTTATTCTAAAACTTTTCACCAATCTAAAATATTACAGCCATCAAATCTTAATTATAATTTAATTATTATATTTTTATATACTTAGAAATTATATATAGTTCTAGTTATTTAAATAATATATAGAATTTAATAAAGTTTTCTATATTTTAAATAGATTTTAATAAACTTTTTTATATTTTAATTATGTAATTAGTAAAATTTAAATAGATAAATCAATTATTTATGTTTTGTATTAAACTTTTTTCAATAAAAAATATAATAAAATTTGATAATTATAAATTTATTTGTATTAGTAATTAATTATAATAAACAAGAAATTATTTATTATCTTTATTTCTTAAAATATATAGTATAAATATAAATATATATAGTATAAGTTATAATTTATAATTTTATATTTTATTTTATGATTAAATAAAAAATTTGGTAATTTTTATTCAAATATATTTTATTTTTAAGATTTTAAATAACGTAAAAATTAAAAAAAAAATTTTTAAATTATTATAAACAAGTGTATTTTTTATTAAGTTAATTTAAATATAAAACCAAATAAGAAATATTAAAAAGTAATCTTAAGTTATAAGTTTTCAAAAATTTTTTTTTAAATTTTTATAATATCAATTGTTAATAAAATTAGATTAAAAAAAACCAATTTCAAAAAATTATAACTAATATTGTGTATGCAGAAAAAACTTTCAATAAAAAGATTATTGAATGGGTAAAAAAGACACTGAATCTATTTTTAAGCTATACAAAAAACATAATAAATATTAAAGTTCCATGCTATAGAAAAGGATATTAAAATACATAAGATTAAAACCATCATGAAAGATTGTTATATAAGAATTACTTTCAAAAAATATTCAAGTCTAGAACCAAGAGTTTGATGATATTAAAAATTTTAAATTGAAAGATCAAGAACAAGATGTTGACATGATCATACTCTGTGATAAGCATTACACATCAAAGATATGTGACAATCTCGGTGATACAAAGGTTTGCAAGTGCGCTCGATGCAATTTAGAGATCATAATGCAGTCCGCAACATCCTTCTGAAACATCTGAGCCTAAACTCGCTTAAATGATTGGCATGCTAAACGATCGTTCTATAACCGTGACGTTGATAAAAATGGTTTTTTTATTGTGGATGATCGGTTTATCTGTAGGAGTAAGCTTTGACCTGTATAAAAATCTTAATAAGACGACGTTTAAAAAAACAGGTCAAATTTGCTCGATCATTTTAATTAATCTAACTACCTATAGCAATGATTACTGTGTATCATGTGAAAGACAGTTCCTCGATTTTTTTCATGTTATCGCACATCATAAACGTTTAATTAGAGAAGGAAAATTTCGTGTTCTAACTTGTTTCGGTGAGCACTATAAATTGACCAATAAAAGATACAGTATTGGATGATTTTGTTTTTTATATCAAAACTTGGTGTTTCTCTTTCCATAATAGAAAGACAATAGTTGTGCTGTACAGTTCATCCCGATACAACGAATTCATATTTGGACAGTACCATAAAAAAAAAAAAATCTGTTTGACTGGAATATCTCATCGCCACATTTTTCATCCTTATTTTCTCAAAGTTTTAAATTATATAAATAAAAGGTATAAGAACCTATTCCCTTTTTATTCAGATAAAAAATTCAATAGTACAATGGAAGATAGATGGTAAACTTAGTACATAAAGTAGTTTTTGCCGGATAAGTTATAAATAATATTTCCCCCCGTAAAGCTTCCGAGAGAAAAAAATCTTTTTTTGAGTGGGTCTGCTTTGATTTATTAGAATGTATATAGGTACAGTACACGTTTTCTTTGTATTTTAATGTGAGGGGCGGAATTTTACACCAAACCGATACGATAATAACAAGAAAAGCATAGATTTGCAAAGACTACCCAAACCATAATTACTTATACGCGAAATACAGTATTTACAAAATATACATGTGGTGGTGAATTAACAACATTCATTGGTTAATACTTTGAGAAATCATAATAAAACGGGTTCCACCCACAAGAGAACGCTTCTTTCAAGCCCACTAAATCCAAGTCACAACTTGACATTTGATATGCTTTAATGAGATTTCCTTGTTCTTCGCTAAATTCAAATGCGTCCTCTTTCTCTTCATCTATAATATTTTCATAATGATGATATATAGTAATTTGCCTCCCATCTTTCTTCCACATGCACTCCAGAAACTTTTTCAGTCTCTTTGTGGTGAACTCCCATTCGCCTCCTACGCACAATCTCGAAAGCTGAGATGGCGCATATTGTTGCAACACATCTAATAATATGTCGCCGTTGAGTTTGGTATTCGCAGTTCGGATGTATAAACATCTTAGATGTGAGCAGTTTATGAGAATCTCCCTCAAATCCCGGAATTCGGGGTCGGTAAAAAATGACGAGAAGAATTCCAATTTCTTGCATTTCAGCGCCACGGTCATGTTAAACAGAGTGGAATTTCCAGGACTCGAAGGAATCAGACAATATAACGATATCTCCTCCAGATTGGTGCCGTTATTTAATACGAATTTCGTTAAACTCAAAAACGTGGGAGCCTCGTAGTCTACCTCTAGAATTCCAAGATTCGGAAAATTCTCGCAACTCAACGCTTCCATCATCTCATCAGCATCATTCCCACAATGAAACAATCTAAGGGATCTCAAGTTGACGTAGTATTCCATAGTGTACATCAGAATGCATGAGCTACTACCCCCCAGTGACAAATGCCTAATCGACCGTGCCACCGATTTCAAGGCGTGACCAATATTTGAACATGAGTAGTCGTCGTCGAAATCACGTTCCACCTCGGTGTCAATTTCCACGTGCCTCAGATTAGTCTGTGACTTGATGAGTTTTGACAATGCCTGATTGTCATCGTGGTACTGCTTGATGATTAATTTTTTCAGGTGCTTACATATTTGAGCCATTCCGTAAAAGACATCGAGTGATAAATTCGTATCACACACAAATTCCACCAGCGGAGAGAGACACGATGATGCACCAGGAAAGTGAGTCAGGTGAATTGAATGAGTGAGAAAGGTGAGTCGCCTTATCCTTGGGCTCTTTGAAACAAAAAGTTTGTACAACTCTTGTCTAATTAGGTGTAATTTGTAGTCATGTTCAATGAGGTCCGACTCCTCTTCGGGATTCCAAAAGTGACCGACGTGTGAGATGGTCAAGGTCCTGCAGAACGTGGGATAATCGAATAGAGGTGGTGGGTGGTGGAAGCGATTTTTGATTATGGAAACCCCGTTTCGGATTAAGAGTTCTTTTGATTCGTTGGGAAGAAAAGACAATAATGTGAGGATGGCTTTGGGGCACGAGATAAAATTAATGGTGTCACTCCACAAATAACGAACCGCGATATCGCACCAGGACTTGCTAACATTCGCGCACGAGTACAAAGTTTGTTTATCGTTGTGAACATGATGCGGATCTTGGAAGTATGCAAGGATTTCGGAAAGAATGTCCCCTGGTAGCGGCGGTGTCATCTTTTAATAATGATATTTTGATGGAATAAGAAGAAGCGGAGAGTGACCAGGAAAAAAAAAGAAAAGATGGATTTTTTTCCTCAAATAATAAAATTGGAGAGGAATTTATACGAAAAGCGTTTACGTAAAGGAAACTCTATTTTCTCATTGAAGTATCCTCTTACGTTATTAATTACTTCTCTTAACTTTAATTGTGATGCATAATGAGTGTATTGCGAAACACCAATTAGGCATGTGGTCACAGTGAGCGTCAATTTAATATGGTACAATGATCCAAGTATGATTAGTGTCGTTACGATAAACAAAAGAAAACCACTAAAAAATTGTTGTGGATGTAGCTATTCATGCAAGTTGGAAAGTAGGAAAAGTTTAATTTGGAGATTAATTATATCAAAATGTATTGACATTTCGAGTCATCTGCTGTGGAGTAAGTCACGCGAACATAGAAAGCGAATTGTAAAGCTCCCTCCTTTTTTCTTTTAGAAATGATAATGAGAAATAGTTAAAATGATTTCGAAATCGGTGAAAATTTGGATTATAAACAGACTATATAACATATTTGGTACTTTTTTTATTTATATAAAAAAGAAATTTCAAAGATTGTCCCCTCCCCTCGGGAAATAACGCGCGCCTCGAATTAAATAAATAAATAAATAAATAAATAGATAATAAATTCATCTCACACGTGCGCTCTTTCGCATCAATTCCACTCGGCACAAACTTTTGAAATCGTGAAATAATTATTAATTACAATTTTCCTAACCTCCCTCCCGTTCTCCCTCGCGAATTTCCTGATCATGTCCTCCTTGCCGATGGAACTTCCGTGGCAATGACATTCCAATGTTCTCAACCTCGCGTTGCAACTCATCAAGAATCCCATCAGTATCTCGATGGAAATCACCCACTTTGTCAGGTCCAGGTGTACAAGACTCGACGGTATCAGGCCGGCCATCTCGAACATGAAGTCGTTCGCTTCAAATGGGTCCGTGCAATGGATCTCGTCAATCATCAGCGACTCAAGCTTTTGACAACTCTTTAGTATGCTAAATAAATTTGGAATTTCTTGGGTTTTCTCTATTCTGATCATAAATGTCTTTAAATTTTTACAATACTTTGCAACCGCTTCTAAAACTCCGGGAAACACTTCAAGATTGAATCTCAGTCCCAGATTCTCCAAGCGAGGTCCATATGCTCGTATGATGTTTTGCATGGTTTTATCCTTGATCTTTTTTGACCCTTTGACGGTCCATGCGTGATCGATGTCCATGAGGTAGAGCGAATTCAATTTTGGAAAGGAAGCCTGTGAGAAAACTTTCAGTTGAGCCCTGGACAGATGGAGCGATTTAAAGCAAATGGATTCTAACTGCGAACATCGGGACAAAGTTCCTATGTTGAGACTATCGACAATTTCACCGTTCGTGATCTGAAGTTTGCGCAGAGAATTTGATTGTCCCGTCAGTGCCGCAAGCACAGGCGAGACATCATCCGGGTTACTGATAAAATTGAATTCCTTTAGGTTATGCTGTGTTTTGATAAAATCGCTCAGGTCATAATTTAACGCTTCATTCTTCCAATCCTCGATGGTGAGAATCGAAAGGTTTCGATTGACGTTCAGTATATCTTTTAGAAATGTCGATTTCGGAAATGGCCCTGTCAGCTTCAGCACCTTTAACTTTGTCAACCATTCGATCATCCCGGAAGAAGAGAATAACACTGTCAGATAATGATCAAAGTCATTGGGAAGCCATCGAGAGTTATCTTTGAGGTCAATGGTGAATCTATCAAACTTCTTTGATTTGTCTACCACCAGCTTGAATATTTCCTCGCTGATGGCCACCGAACGTTCGTGAGTTTCGTAGTCAACCACCTCGTCTTCGTCCTCGTCATCCGAGTCGTAATAATGGTCATCATCCTCATCGGAATCAGAATCGTCGTCCCATTCATCTCTGTTGTACCTCAACCACCAGCGATAGACGGTCATCTGTAACCCGATAAAATCAAGTTCATGCAAGAATTCGGGATAATTGAAAGATGCACTGGTAGATAGGCGCATACCGTCGATATTTAGATTTATCTTTGTTTCGTTAGAGAGGAAGGATAGGTAAACGGGAATTATCGTGTGGAAATTGGCGACCGAGTCTCTCAGGCAGAAGGGTTTTTTCCAGAGAATCGGCATAGCGTGTCGACACCATGTGCGATTCAGGAGAGCGACCGAATGTAAGGACGTTATGTCAGTTTCGTCAATATGTTTTATTATTTCTTGAACGCATTCAGACGGTAAATTTGATATCATCTTTCTTTATTTTGATTTTATTTTATGTTATGCTATTTTATTGTTTCTTCTCGATTCAAGATTTTTTCGTAAAGGAAAAAATTTTTTGAAATTTTGAAATTGTTAGAAAGACCAAAGGAAAAGAAAGTTTTGAAAATAAATATTTAGGTCGTGGAATTCGTGTGCAATATTGGGGTTTATTGTTTTTCATTATTGTCAAATAAACTGAATAAATAAATAATAAAGGTGTACCACCAACTACGCTATATTTGTTTAGACGTTTTTTTTGTCTGATTAATTATGTATTCCCTTTTATCGGACCGAACACTATTCACATAGCATGTAACTAACAAATTTAACTCGGGTGCAATGAAATTGAAATTCAAAGAGCATGCACCCGATTCGGAGATAAGAACCTTACTGCTATGTTACAAGTACAAACTTACGTAAATAGCGATATGCTATTCAAGTGCGTGGTATCACCTGCTCCACGTTTTCAACAACTTTCTGGCGCAGGATTTCGTTGTGAGATTTATGCGAAATTACAAACACGGATTTCTCGTTAGCCTAATATATGCAACGTCAAGTTATGATCGACCATGGAGACAGGATTTCTTTGTATATGATACTTTCCCCGGAGGTTCGTGAAAAAGAAAAATCAACTCACCAGTTCAGTCCGACATATAACACAGGAGACGGATAATTGTCGTCATTGCCCTCATTTCACTGCAACCAATATCCCATTTCCAAAATGGGGCAATAAATCAAAATGCTCGTCCCTTCACATATCGTGTACGCATGGCCATTATCGGATGGCGGGGTTCCTTAATGAAATCATACAAAAATGGATCGAAATTTCAGGAAAGTTGCTATACCTCCTTCATTGCACAGCCATTTTACAATGGGAAACTTCAAATCTTACGTTGGTCGAACATCCAACACCCCCCAAAACAAATACAAATAGATATGCATATATATTAAATATATATTACATGTTTTATTCTGCATACATACAGTATGTGCAGAGTAACAAATTTATATGTATATACGTATTAGTGATAGAATTCTATGATATTTTATCAAATGATGATTTTTATCACGTGATGCTATTATTAAATCGAGTCGCACAACGTGACAACTTCTTCGTCACGGATCTTTGACGTATTAGTATTAATCAATTTTATAATTTTACAAAGAGAATCGCATTACCCATGCATTAAACATCCATTAACTACATAAATTCAAAAAACTACAATGACTTTTTAGACTCATAATCCGGGCAGGTAGCCATTTCTCTCCTTTTCATAATATTTAGCGATTAAGAACGCAACGTCTAAGCTTTGCTCGTAATTTAATCTCGGATCACAGTAAGTTTTGTAATTTAGGGAAAGATCGGAATCGGCGAGTTGCATTGATCCTCCGATGCATTCTAAGAGGAAAAGATGTCCATGTTTAGAAAGAGGACGAGAAAGTTTAAAGTTTGCTTTAGGAGACTTACCGGTTACGCCTTCACCCGTAAGTTCAAAATGTACGCCATTCATTTGACTGTTGTTGGCCTTGTGAATATGTATCGCCTTTGAAAGTTCCTGTGAAAATATTTTCATTCATGATTACAGTAAAAAGGAAATTTCATGATAATTTTGGAATTCGTGATCAGGCCATACCTCGATTATTGAATTGAAATGTCTAGTTTTCATGCCAGATAAAGAATTTTTTGTGCTATTTTTCATTTATTAATGGGAAATAAAGGGTGAGTCATGGTTACTTCTATTCTCTAAATCGGTGAAGGCATAAATGATGAATAACATACTTTCCGTGCATCGGATCACAAGCCCAGACTACAATGTGTCCTGATGCCTTGACAGCTTGAATGTGACCTGGCAAATATTTCTCAACCTGAATCAGAAATTATTCATTTGTCAATCCGAGTGTCTGCAAAATTATCCAGAAGATGTGAAGGAAGACACGTATGTTACCTGATGTGCTCCGTAGCGCGTAATTAACGTCACCTTTCCGATTTCTTTGTTTGGATTTACGATGTCCAATAACTCCTTGAGTTCATCAGGCTGCATGGATGGACCAACTTTGATTCCAATAGGGTTTTGTATTCCTCGGAAGTATTCCACATGTGCACCATTGAGCTGTCGAGTTCGGTCTCCGATCCACAAGAAATGACTGCCAACATTGTACCACTTGAGTTCACCAGTTTCGGGGTCTTTTAGCTCACGCGTTAAACTTTGTTCGTATTCAAGGATCAAACCTTCGTGTGACATAAACAAATCCACACTATTTAATGGGCTTGGAACAGGTGACACGGGAGTGTCCACTCCAATCGTTTTCATGAAATCCAATGCGTCCGTAAGGCGGTCAACAATCGTCTGATATTCTTGTCGAGTTCCCTGGGAACGCACATGATGAAGTGACCATTCTGATGGGCGGTGAAGATCTGATAGTTGAATTAATAAGGCTTCGATCGTTACATATTTATTAAATTTGGCGAAAATTTCTCATCAATCAAATATGCACGGAGGTCAATGATTTTACCTGCGAACCCTGAACCGAGAATCGACCTAACATAATTTAACGTGGCCGCCGAATGAAAGTAGGCACTGGGATGAATTAAATATAAATAAATAAATAAATAAAATAATAATAATAATAATATATATATATATATATGTATGTTTCTATTTCGCGGGAAAAAATTTTTGATTCCCTTACCTCAAAAGACGCTCGGGATCTGGCTTTCTGTCGTTAGGGTCATACCCGTTAATGTTATCACCTCGGAAGGATAGGACTTCTTTACCTTGGCAATTTTCATATGGATTTGATCGTGGCTTTGCATATTGACCGGACATCCTGGCAATTCGGACCACCGGCACTCTGGCACCCCATGTGAGTACTAAGCTCATCTGAAGGAGGACCTTAAGTTTTGATTCGATTGGGTCCTGTTTATATTTCGAAAAATTTTCTCTTGTATTAGCATGAGAATTATCATCTTTTTTTTTTCTAAAAAAAAAAAAAAAATCTTCTCAAACCCTATTTATTACCTGTGAGCAATATTCAAAAAGCTCGGCACAGTCTCCGCCCTGTAATAAAAAGGCCTTCTTGAGAGCAACTTGCTTCAGCTGATTGCGAAGATTCGTGATCTGTTTATTTATTTGTTGATGAAAGTTCACATTGAAAATTAGCGGGCCATCTGATGAGAATGAAATTTTTCGAGTATCGTTCTCCGAAAAAAACGTCATACTTCTTGAGGTGTGACCATGGGAGGCAGGTGACTCAGTTTACCCAAAACCTTTTGTAAATGCGCCTGGTCTTCATAGGATACGTCTTGTTTTATTGGTTTCGTCTTCCAGGAGAAAGGGGTCCAATCGTTTCCGGTGTGGGTCTTCCCGTTTGTACCATTCGCGGTGTTTGTGGCATTTTTCGATCCATTCTTTAAACTCCCGTTTGATTTCTCGAGGATTACGTGTTCTTTGGTGGTATTTCCATTAATTGGACCGGTCATGTTTACCGATGTACTGAAATTAATCAATTAAGAAAAAAAAAAATAACTCGGATTTTGTAAGAGTACAAAATAGAAACCCAGATGATGAGGATTTATAGGAAAATATCTTTTTTTTTTCCGCGAATGATAATTTAATTATTATGACTCAGTATGATTGACATAGCCATGCAAAAACAGATTAACAATGAAACGTAAAACATGTAAAACATGTTTTTTTTTCATTTATTGGTGTACCTTGCTAAACCTTCCACACTGCCACAAATGGATTCACAATTGTGTAATGAAAATTCCGATTCCGAAACAAATCATTAAAGATCCACCATCACCAAAAGTCTGTATCCACCCAAGGGTCAAGATAGAGTCTACGTGTACGCAGATTTTCCAGCCACACCAACAAATTAAATGGAACTTTGTACATCATCATAATCACCAATTATTTTTTGACACGTTCCTTTCCATTCAGTCAAAGAATGTTTAGATGTAAACTTTTTGCTAAAAGCTTTTGTCCAACAATTATACTTCTTGATGCAAGGATAATTCCAAGAGATCAAGGCTTTGTTACTCACTGCCACAGTATCATTAACAACAGAGGCGCTCACTTTTCAGCCACTTCTAGAAAAGCCTATTTTCTAAGACCAAGAAAACCTCTGCAGAATAGTTTATGCGCCAAGCCTGGTTATTCAGCTTACCTTCTCGCTGGATTATCTCAAAGATACTCTTCTGAAGCACAGCCGGAAGAACATCGCCACGCTCAAATACAGCAGCGCACCGAAGTCGAGGTGCAACACCAGCACGAAGAAACGATTCATTCTCAGTTTGAATTATTCGATAAAGAAAAGGAGTTTGCGTTAATTGTAAAAGAAAAAAAATTTGAGGAGGCCAGTGAATTTTTGAAACAGGAGGATTGCTATACTAACGTCGAGGATGCAATTAAATTCAAAAGAAATTTACACTTGGAAGGCGAAGATTTCGAGGTGGCAGATCAAATGATAAGGGAGCATATAATTCAATCTCTGGAATCGAGAAGCGCGAGCCCAAATCAAATCCTCAATGCCATCTCATCTTACAATCAAGAATCCTTCCATTATTACCTGGAAACCTCCAACACACCAAGTATCCTAAAAATTTATGAAGATGGCTCCACTATATCACCCCTAAACGCATTATATGTTATGACAGCATACGTCATAAAAGGTGAACTTGAAACTTCAAAGGAGGTAATGAATCGCTTCGATGCTGAGGGTGTTCCGTTTGAGGAATTTCTTAATAGCGTGAGAACCTACTTATCTCCGACCGAGGAGAATCGATTAAGACAGGTCATGAAGCACCGAAGATCGTACGTGGAGTCTTTATTCAAGAGCAATAGGTTCGACGATGCACAGAGACTGTACGATGAGATCATTGCGGGAGAAGTAAAACCTGACGAGTTCATCCATTACACCTTCCTATCCAAATTCCTTTATAATAACTGTTACCAAAATGCAACGCAGGTTTGGAGAGGCATGGATGAAAGTGGATTCAAGCCAACGCTAGAATTCTACAATCGATTGATTCACGGATTTGGAAAGAAAAGTAAGCACTACGACGCGGAGGTCATATGGAATAAAATGTTAAAGAGTGATATCAAGCCTGACGTGAAGACCTACGGCACGATGATTGATATATACTTTCGATCGAATGAAAGTCGAAAGGCGATTAAATTATTTCAACAGATGACAAACGAAAAAATTTCTCCTAATATTGAAATATTCAACACCATGATCAATGGATTTTTAATGCGTAGTAAAACGGACGAGGCGATGAAGATGTACAGGATGATGCCAGAAAAGGGTATCAAACCTGATATAGTGACATATAACGCGCTCATTCAAAGACTGATGAGATCACATGAATCCTTGGCTTTCGAGATTTTACAAGAAATGAATAGATCCAACGTGAAACCTGATGTTCGCACTCTCTCAATACTTTTGGAGAAATTTTTCGAGATGAGAGACATCGAAAGCGTCCAAAAAACTCTAAATAGTTTTCGCAATGATGGGATTGAGCCCAATCTAACAACGTATGGTGTAATAATCGACGGTTTAATAAAGATGGGTAATTTCGCCAAGGCCCTGGAGACTTACAAAATGATATCGAAAGGAAGGCCATCCGTAATTCAGATTGAAAGCAGCATGCTGAAACTTTATTTCAAACAGAAAAACTTTGACGCGGCCATGCAGGCTCATAAAAATATCATATCTTTCCGTCGTAGACCCACCGAAGGTTACTTTAACATTTTAATAGGCGGCTTCATAAAAGCTGGATATCATGAGATAGCAAAAGAATTCTATGATCAAATGTCAACCTTGGGAGTCTATCCCAATTCTAATACTTACAAGACCCTGATTTATGGCTATATGAATATGAATATGAAAGATTCATCCGGTGTGTCTGAGGTAATCAATGATATAAAGGATAAAAATTTCCTAGTTTTAGATCCAGAGCTGAAAGAATTGATCGAAATGGCGGAAAAGTCCTTGAGGAAAAAAAAATTATCAACTATTATTAGATAGAAAGGTGAGACATGGCGAGCAGTAGTATTTACAGTATACATGAATATTGGCCTGTACTTAAGATAAGGATTTTTGGTGACAAGAATTATTCAATACATGTATAAAGATTCTAATTTATATAACCTGCTAATCCCGCTTAAATAATTCCAAAATAAAATACGCATACACTTCTACATAAGTGGTTGAATATCGTGAAAACCAAAGAACTTATTTATGGTAAGGCTTTCTATGCTGCGTGCTTCACCTAATTGAATAACGAGATCTCATCGCCTGCATAAAAACAATACAATACCTAGCTGTTAAACGAATCAGTGTTATACGCAATAAGATTATACAACTCCTCACCAGGAAACTTATCCGAAAAAATCACATTGTACTGGTTATTGATAGATTAGTTCCAGTGCAATAATATTAATGCGTGCAACCCAGGGGTAGAAATTTCTATAATACATTGGTAACATGAAATAATACGGTTGCTGTGATTTTCATAAACAATGTTTGTAACCGTTGAAATAATAAAGAGATTTATGCATCTAATTTCTGACGGTTCATATACAATACAGCCGAAACGTTATATTAAGGATGTGTGTGTTCCTTGATTCCCATTAAGAAAAATTGCATTTGAAAACCATGAACAAAGTGTCAAGAAAGGAACGCCCAGTAACTCGATCATATGCCAGAAAAAATCGAATATTGATTGCCCCCCTACCACCGGCTGACACCAATCCTGAACCACGTCGTCGTAATCGAAAAGTTACCGGCAAAAACAGTCAGCAAGGGATAAAGAAGAAAGAATCATTTAAAGCGCAAAAACTTTGTGAAATCAATCAAGAATCTAGCCGTAATGCCGGCATAAACAATTTTCAGCAATCTTCTCAGTCAACCTCTAATATCATGAGCATTCGAGCAAAATCTCAAGTAGATTCTGCTCGAACCGTGAACATCAGCATTATTACCCAACAATCTTCTCCCATAAATACTTGTAACATTATTCAACAATCACTCCCAGTAGTTTCTGCATCAAAATACCTTCAGGTGCCACCAAATACACGAGCAACGCGAGATTATCCCAGATTAACGAATATTAATATTGAATCGATGTTTTCCAACAATATGACGACGGCGTATCTAACAGATAGTCCGGTTAGGAAGAGTACATCGTTTGATGATTTTGGAGGATTTCGGTCGCAATCATCCATGACCGATGATGATACCGACTCTGAATAAAGTACCCGGACTCGCGTCTGCGAGATCAAAATTAACGAAAAATATAAATGAATTTATAAAACACCTGTATAAATTGTTATCTATGTATTAAAAAGCTGGAATTTCACGATACAAAATAAATAATATCTCATTCATGGTTTACCGCAAAAAAATGTAAGCAGAAAAGGTATTGCGTTGGTGTTTTAAAAATAATATACTTTGTGTGTCAATCAAGAAAAATTTATTTGAAAATACCATACAATTATACATATATTGCATACAATTTTTTTAGATCAAATTCATTGAATCGAATAATTAATCAGACATTGAATTTTTTCAAATATTTTAAAATAATAAAAAAACCAATCTTTTTTATATCTTTTATATAATAATTAACTTCTAATTCTAACATCAACTTACCTACGGATGGATCGTAACATATCAATAGTAAGTAATACTAGGCATTACTACGTATTATTACTATTTCCTACATGATCTTCAGAGAGAATCAAGGCTCCATCAAGCAATGCCTGGAAAAAGATCTCACGAGTGCCATTTTCATCTCAGTCCATTACAACTCCACAATTCTGGCAATTGTACATCTCAGACCCTTCAATACTCTTTATGTTACCACACCAGCTACATGTTTTTGATGTGTAAGTCTTATTTTGAATAATAATATGGACTCCTAATTCCTCAGCCTTGGAAATTAGATGTTGATGGAAATGGTAATGTGCCTAGTAAAATATTTTTTGTACAGTCTTTCATCTAATTTTTCTTGTTTTGTGATTTATCATATCAAATACTTCAAAAGGAAAAATGACAATAGCATCAAATTCATGAGTAAAAAAAGCAATAGACTTCTGATGAATTTTACTTTATAAGTATATAATTTTTCATCACATTTGTAAAACTGCATAATTAAGTCAGCAGATCTTGTGCTTCTTACACTTTGAAGTAGAGGTTGCCAGCTTATTTTTTTTTGAAATGAGATTATCTATATATTTACACAGACAAGAAATTCAGTCTACATCATATTCACCAATTTTATCCATACTTTTGAAGGGAAAATATCAAGTAAAAAGTGTTCGAATGTTAGGATCAATAGAGAATGTATGGATAAAGCCATCTGCTTGGGTTTCGCAAAACTCTTTTTGCTTCTTATAAACCCAAACAAATGTTTACTTATTGATTTTTCAAGAATAGGTAAGTTTTCCATCAGATATAATTTTATGTAGATAGGGTCATTTGTTGTTTTTGCATTTTTTTTCAAAATAAAGAGACCACAAAGCATTAGGTTTGTACTGATACATATATGCATATATTGATTAAGTATAAAGATAAGAAGTATAAAAGTGATTCCAAAAAATTTTTTTAAAATTCTAGACATGAATTGTAATAATATGACATAATACCCTACATGATTGAAAAGAAAGAGAATGTATTGAGGCATCTTCTTATTGCTATATATTTCATTTAACAATCAATGTTTGATCAATTGCTTTATCTGTAATATTGGTTAGAGCTAAATCAAAACAATTTTATAAGAGTATGCCAAGACAAACAACTGCTTTACAAAATTTTTGTTTACTCTAAATTGCAATTTTTTGAAGTTTTGCATCTTCCTCTTTATTTGTATTTTTGCCAATTCTCACATCTACATATAACTTGAATTTCTTTTCAATCAATTGAACTTTTAACCATATTTTTTAAGTTGGTCTAATATGATAATTCTTGATATAATATTAATAAAAATGACTCCAATAGACAATTGCATTATAGGCATATCTCACCAATTCTATTTATTGTTTAAGAATTTGTTTTTGAGAATGATTTGAATTTATTTTGATTAATAATGCCAGGTTGATGGTATTTTCCATCTTCTGATGTTTGTTGCAGACTACTATTATCTTTTTTTTTTGCATTTTTTGATTACTGTACTCTTTTCTATATTTAGCTGCTCACTGTCCTTGTATTCTACAATAAAAACTGTATTAATAGCAAGAATATTTTGGGAAAGTTTATGTTTGTCAGAGATCAATTTATTAAAGAAAACTACAAGTTTTGTAGCATAAAGTGAGAATATGTATTGAATAAGGTCAAAGACAAACCAATAGAATCAATCACAATAGATAATCACAACTTTTGATACTATTCTATGACTTGCTTATTCCAGTAAGGCCTTAAGTTCTGGTTATTTGAAGTTAATATCTAAGCTGATATCATTAAGAAGTTCGTAAGTTGGGAATCAAGAGAAAAAGATCTGATTTTATTATTCAAAATTATCTTTTTGCTTAAAACTGATAGTATCAGCAGTAGTGGCAATGGCGGTAGTGATGATGATGATAATGATTATAACATTTAATGTGTGGAGATATTATAATGTTAGGATTAATAAAGAAAAACTTTAT
>CAJVPV010001472.1:0-15782 GCA_910591835.1 Acaulospora morrowiae | reverse complement strand
TCTTTAAATATCTAGCAGGTATAACAAGTAATTATCAAGTACAATATAGACAACAAGTATAAAATTGAATAATAAGTCCAAAGCTGACTAAATTATATTAGGCATAAAAAGTATAAAAATAAGACGATGATATAAAAATATGGCAATCAAGGAGAATAGGCACTGCGCACTAAAAAGGCTATCTATTTTGAGAGTGTCACTAAACAAAGGAGTGACCATGCAGAAGGTTGGCAGTTACGACGCACGATCGATGGATCAACCTGCGTCATTGTTAAACTCGAGCCAAATATACATGTCTCTTTTGAGGAAAAATCATTTTCAAACGTAGTATGGCGTAAACAGAACAGAAGCAACAGACTCGCCGTATTTCACCATAACAGTACTTAAACAATCCAGAATTAACTAAGAAAGTCCTTTAGCAAAGACAACCAGATGAATCTTGTACTATTTGCTTTTTCCTATCAAAAATTATAATATTCATGTTGATCACTTTTGAAATTGGTTTTATATCATCTTTCTTGCTATTCAATATTTATTTAGAACCTATTATTACTTTGTTTAACAAACTGTTAATTTCTTTTCCCATATCAGTACAGTAGAATGATTAATCTTATCTTTCAGATACTCTGAACCTGTTCACTTAAATAGTGTTATACATGATTTTCACCCAAGATCATTACTATTCCTTGTCTGATTTTCACTAGCATTTACCCTTGAAATGCTGCTTATTCTAGAATAATTTTTGTATTACTGTTCTTATTATTGTTTAGCATTATGCTTCTCATACCATTGTTGCTCTAGAATATTTCCTATTTTATTTATTTATCTTTATTCTTTTGTCTTTACCAGAGCATTTGTTTCTATACTAACACATATAGATAACTGTTCTGACAAATATAACACTTCGTCTATTTCTTATAACTTATAATTATTATATATAAAATATTATAACTTAAACATGTATATAAAGACTCCAATTTCACCTAGAAATTGGCAGACTTAAATTTATATTTTATTGAATAAATATCTTAATCTTTACAAAAACAAATCACTATTGCCTTTTTTGCCTAACCTCATATCTTAGAATTATACTAATTTCTATGCCTCTAGAAACTTTAGTATACCATATTGGTCCTGTCCATCTAAAGTGTCTCCCTGCTATTAATTCTTTGTTTTTATCTTTCTCCTGAGATAGAAACGATATATGACAATAGGATCATTGAAAAAACTTTTCAAGCATTTAACATTTATTATAATTTCATTTTTGATTCTGCAGATATAAAAATTATTGAATCCTCTTTTTTTCTTAATATTTCTTTTACTATCTAACCAATTGAGAATAATTTATTTGAAAATACAAGTTCTAATTTGTTTGAACATATTTTAAATACTCACAACATTATCCCTGACAATTTTCTATTTAATTATTTATTTAATAACAAAAATTTAAATTTAGATTTATTTTTTCAAGAATCCAATACCTTAAACACCATGGTAACTATACAAAACATGTTTGATTACTTAAAGGCCAACAACAATACTCAAGTTCATCGAATGAAATCATTCTTTGAAGATAGAACTCAAGATCCTTTGACCTGGTTTTTCATCTTTACTAAAGCAAGTCAAGTGAATGCATAGAAACAAATGAAAAAAATGCAAATGCTGGCTGCTCATCTCCAAGATAAAGCTGAAGATTGGTGGATTGAATATATTACTACCAATGGAACTGATTATATCAGAGATTCCTACAGATCAGAAGATTTCGAAGCTAAAGATATAATCTGCAAATAATAAATCTGTATATTTTAGGATTATCCAGATTATATTATAATATAGATTTAAAGAATGATCATTATTATTATATGGATTATATAGATTGTTTGCTAAATTTAAAAAATAATAAATTAAATATTTTATATAAATTTTTTATTATATGTAAATTTAAATTGTTTTTTATTATTGATACAATGTCAGCAACTCATAATAATATCAAAATATCAATACTTGATAGTAATAGTGAAGTATCAACTATAAATACACTGTAACAGTGATATTGAATCAGAACAACAACCTAATAAAAAAAAACCAATCTTAATAAAACTCAACAAGAAAATAAAACTAGAAGCTGAATTTAACAATACTTTGACTTGATTTATAAAGAAAATATATGATATACGATTTGTTAAGTAGAAACAACAAATGTAAAAAAATGCAAAAAAATATATAAAGTCAGCACATCAACCAGTAATTGTTTCATTCATCTTGCAAATATTCATGAAATAACTGAAGAACAAATTATACAAAATAAAATTAATATTTTTGAAACACCTTATTATGAATTACGTCAACTTGAACTTTGTCAATATCTTACAAATTGGATTATAAATGATTCCTTACCTCTTATTATTGTTCAAAGTTTGGCTTTTAAAAAATTTATTTCTCAGTTAAATTCAAAATTTCAAATTCTCAATTCTAAATATATTAAAAAACTTATTCATCAAGCATATAATTACTCAATGTTATTAATTATAAAAAAATTATGATACAAATATTGTATCTTTAACTTGTGACCTTTGGATGGAATGAAATCGACAAGATTTTTTAGAAGTTATATGTTCTTATTTAGATTCTAAATTTGAACTTCATAAAATTATTCTTTCAGTTAAATACATATGCTATCCACATACAACTAAAAATATTAATGATACATTATTAGCAATATTAAATGAATAGAAACTTCAAGACAAAGTTTTTATAATTATAACAAATAATGAAGCAAATATGAAAAGAGTAATCAAAAATTTAGAATATGTAACAAATAATATAATATGGCAACCATATATTGTTCATATGTTACAACTTATTATTGGAAAAGATTTAGAACCTATTAAAAAATTAGTTAATTATATCAAACATCTTATAGATTTTTTTATAAAATCAAAACAATCTAAACAGCTTGAAAATATTCAAAAACAATTTATACAATCTGTAGTGTGACAGGCAAATGGCAAGTCTGTCACTAGTGCCAACAGAGATTCACATAACTGTTGCTCGTGTCTCTTTTAGATAGAAATTTGGTGATTTGAGGCATACAATTCAGCTGAGTCTTTCTCACTTCTTGTATACACACCCCTTTATTAACAACATTTTTTTACTTATTTATATATTTTCTCATAATTGCATAAAATAGATTAAGCTAACTATACTAGTTACAAAATGATGATTTTAAGCACTATTACATGATGATAAGCAATCTCATAATGTCATTGTTATTGCTCACAGTTATTACATTGTCTAGTCGTGACAGGATCAGAACTCGTGTCATTCAACATAAATCGATCACGTGTTGGCATAGTATCATCGTTCGTTGTGGAGCGCATATGATTCTCTATCATCATCACTCATTTTCATCATGTTAATTACATATCTATGGTTCTATTATCGTAACACTTGCTAACGTTGAACAAATATTTTATTATTGGTTATTTTATTTTACCCCTTACATAGGTATTAATTTATTTCTAATTAAATTTTAAATAAAAAATTAACTTTAATAATTTAATTTATTAGAATTTTAGTAAATCTTTAAAATATTAAAAATACAAAAAATTAAAACTCTTTCCTGATAAGCAGTGGCACAGTAAGAAATTATCAAAAAAGGCAAGCAGTGGAAATGGACAGAAGACAAATGACAGTAACAACTTCAGATAGGGGAAGAGGCAAAGAACGAAAGGTTATAAGTACTACAAAAGAAGCAAAAGTCCCGGCAACAAGTATCAGTAAAAAAGAGTAGAAGTAGGGAAAGAGTAACTTTTGAGACAAGCAGAAGAAGTGCAAGTACAGGTAATATGAAGGGAAAATGCAAAATGGAGGAAATGGAAGAAAAGAAAGAACAGCAGAAGCCACCCATGAAGCAACAACAAGGCAAGCAAAAGGCAAGTAGCAGACAAGATGTAGAAATGGAGCAAGAAGAAACAGAAGAGAAAAACTGCAAGGCACAAAATATTAGAGATAAATTGCCAAATAAACGCAAGGCAGTAAAGAAGGGCCTAAATGAATCAAAACAAGGGGTTAACTACCAAGGAGAAGTTACTAGGAAACCAAGGCACATAGGGGAAATAGAAATCCCAGCAGACTTGGAGTCAGCAGTCTTTGCAAAAATAGTAGAGGAAAAATGCTATCACTTTGACTTGCTCTTGGGAGTCAAAGTCGCAAGAAAATCCAACAGGCAAAAAAATATCATTGCCACATTTGGTAATTCCATAAACATGCAACAGGCATATGAGATTAACCTTGGAGATAAATCAAATAGGAAATATTTAATTCCCATGGAACTAGTTTTACAATCACAAGATTTGGAGCAAAACATAATCATCAGAGACATACCATTAGCGACTAGTGAGAGAGTGGTAAAAACGTTTTTAAGGAAGTTTGGAGAAATTAAAAGCATCCAATTTAGGACAGTAGAAATGTGACAAACAGCCATAGTAACTTTTCAGGATGAAGAAGTAGCAAAAATTCTCGCAAAACAATGGTCAATTCCATTTGAAAAAGGCAACTGAGAATTCTTCCAGCAGCAAGGGAAAAAGAAGAACTAAAAAGAAGATCTGAATTGGTACTAAAACTGGCAGGCACGACAGCATATAATTTGAAAGAGATTGACAAAAAAGTAGGAAAAAAAATGATGTACATACCTAGGACCACCAACTATTTTAGGGAAAGATTTGCATATATTGCCTTTGAAACAAAAGAGAATAGGCAACAAGCATTGGGTAAAGAATTCCAATTTGAGAGAACAAACATAAAACTGGTATATGAGCATGAGAGACTGTGCTACAAATATGGACAGGATGGACACATAGCATATCAATGTAGAGAAGTAACGATCTGTTATAACAGAGAAAGAGCACAAGCAAGATTCATAGCAGTGCAATCAAGGTTCAGGAAGGGGCCAGAAAGTAATGCATCAATCAATTTTGTGAAAGTAATGTGCAAACACAGTAGAACAAGGTCAGTCACTAGATATGAGAAAACAAGCAACAGAGAGACAATGGAAACAAGATTGATAAGATTAGAGGAAAGAATAGCAAGAATAGAAAAGTGCATTGAGAATTTGTGCACCAAACTAAGAATCGAGAAGACCCTAAAGGAGCAAGAGAAGGCAAATAAAATGGAAAGTGAAGAAAGTGAATTACTGTATAGGCGGGAAAAGAAACAATAGCAAAAACAACAGCAAGAAACAAATGAACAATATCAAGTGAACAGTAGAATAATTGAAGAAAGACAATTGAGAATGGAGACCCAAATGGATAGTTTAGTTTAGAAAGTGAGTGAATTAATAGAACAAGAACAGAACAATATAACAAGGGTATAAAAGACTTGACAATAAATTCAACCAAATCGAACAATAATGAGTAAGAACAATATAGCAAGAACAATGACTAACAAAAAACAAAAAAAATGTATAAAGAGATCAGAATGGATAACATACTGGTAAAAATAGCCAAAATTAACATAAATGGATTGAATGAGGCATGTAAACAGCAAAATATACAATTGCTAATAGAGAATGAACAGATTATGATAATAGGAATAGCAGATACAAAATTAAAAGAGAATGTATGGACTAGAATAATAAGCATAACAACACATAAAGCAATATGGGTACCAACAAGGAAGCAAGCAGGAGGAGTAGACATGATTATAAAAAGTAAGTGGGTAAAGCATGCCACTCAGATAACTAAATGGGAAAATAGAATTCTAGCAATTGAGTTCATGTTTAAAGAAAGGAGAAAGATGGGAGTTATGCAAATATATATATCACCACAGCAAGATATGAAAAAAGATAATACAATAAACAAGGCAAAAGGGATATTAAACAAGTGGCAGACACAACAATTCGTAATATCAGTGGTAATGGGAGATATGAACACAACTATAAATAACAATATGTATCAGATGGAAACAGGAGAAGTGAAAGCAAAAAAGAAATGGATACATATGATGGAAGAAATTGACCTAATAGACACCTATAAATACCGGAACAGAAACAAGCAAGAATATATATGGAAGAGGTGAATAAAAAGCAGAATTGATATGATATGGATAACGGAGGACATAAAAGAGCTATTGTTGATGAAATTTTTTTTGTTTTTTAATCATTATGTTAACTAGTATAGATATATTACTATAATTTTCATGATTTAATATATTTTTCTATATAATATTTTCTTCTTTTCTCCAAAAATTCTCAAAACGCCTATATAGTTTTGAACGGCGCAGTAAATTCGGAGCGCCGTAGCTCAAAAACTATGTTCCGAAGCTTCTTTGAGATTCTAAGCAACTATTTGCGGAAAGACTAGAGAAATAACTTTTGTTAAGACCTCGAAAGCGACTGTCTTACTGATATCTTGAATAATTCACTTTTTCTCTTATGGATGAGAATTTTCTTTGATAATCATCCCAAGTGTAACAAATAAGTCTCTAGTCAAATCTTTTGTGTAAATAGATGAACTACACATAAATAATTAGATTAGAAGCGACCTACAATTGTTCAAAAACATTATAAAAAGGCTGCATTTTCCCTCATATTTGGGAGCAAAAAGAAAAAAGGAACAACTGTTATAAGTATAAACTTCTGAATTTTTGTATTTTCTTTAATTTTCTTTTAATAAAATTATGTTTATCCCATATTTTTCTTTTATATTTTTATATTGTTATTTTTTGATTCCAATATCAGGACAGAGTTGTGAAATTGATTGAAACAATAATTTTGAATTATTCATGTTTATTTATTTAATAGTGTTTGAAACAAAACATATGTTGAATAAATTAAATCATTGAGAATTGAAAATTATTTTTATCAGTAATTTTGACGTCTGTCAAGGAAGGAACTGAAAGTTTCAATATATTTGATTGTGAATTTTATCTTCTTTTGATTTTCTTTGATATTTCTTTATTTTCTTTTATTCTTCTTTATTCTGTTCCTATTTTCTTTAATTTATAGGAACATCCTGTTCACTGAGAGTCTAAATTGGCACAATTCTTATTTTGTTTTCCCAAGGCAGTAACACTATGCAAAGAGGCATACATAATGAACATAAGGGAGGAAGTAAAAACAGATCACAAAATGGTGGTGGCAGAAATAGACCTGGGATTTATAACAAAAGATATAAAAAAGATGAGAATGTCAAGCATCAGGACAGTATTTGATTATGGCTATACTAACACACAACAATAGGAAAAATAAAGTGAAGCGGGGATAGTACAAAGGAAAGAGAACAACGCATATGGGATGAAAAATAGAAAAGAAAGTGATAAATCAATTGAAGACAAATGGAATAATCTGCAAGAACAATGGCTTAGAGCAGGAATTCAAGAGCTCTTGAGGAAAGAGATAATATCAGATATACAAAAGAAGACAAGAAAAATCAAATCAATGCAATTTACAGCCTTTCGTAAGATCAACAAAATAATAAGAAGAGGGGAAAAATCAAGAGGAAAAGAAACAAGAAAAACTTAGCAATACAGGAAGAAGACATGTGAAAAATAAACAAATAGATAGACCATTTGCCACACAATGAAATTACTATAGAGAAGTGTAGAGAACTGAATGAAATAGAGGAATAAATAGAAGAGATTAAGCAGTCATAAAGGAAAATTAGAAAGGTGTGTAAGATACAAGCAAAACAAGCAAAAACAAATAAATCATGGAAGCAATAGAGCAAAGAATAGAGAAATGGAAACAAGGAGGCAAGAGAAAAAACATTATAAGCAAAATACTAGTGAAAGATTCATACAAAGAACAAGTAGACAGAATCTGGCAGCCGGAGACAAATGAAACAATAACAGAACCAGAGTAAGTCAAAAAGAGTGTGTTGCATTTCTTCAAAAACAATAGTAGGACAAGATAATGGTTACTGGAGGAATATAGAGAAAAATAGTAAAAGGAGTATAAAGAAACCCAGGGGAAAGCAATAACCAATGAATATAAAAAGCAACTGATAGAAGAAATAACAGAAGAAGAACTGCTGGAAGTAATCCAAGCATGTAGCAACAGGAAGACACCCAGAGCATCAAAAATAAGCTATGAGATGTTTAAACACTATAGCAAACAGGAACGAGAGAATGTAAGGACAATATTGAATCAAATAATGAAAGAAGGTCAGGTATCAACAACATGGAAACATGTGAGAGTGCATCCAATTCCAAAAATACAGAACTGGCAAGGACAGATAGACAAGCTTAGACCAATAGCTTTGATTGAGACAGGCAGACGAATATTTATAAAAATCCAAACTAGAAAAATAGACAGGTGCTTAACAAGAAAACAGGTGTTTCAAGACAATAATTGGGCTGGAACAATAGGAGGAACCACAACAAAGTCCAGATTGGTGCTAAATAATTTGCTAGAAGACGCAAAGAAACAGAATAAGGAAGTATGGATATTGTTGCAAGATACAAAGAAAGCTTTTGATTCGGTAGAAACAGATAGCATTAGAGCAGCTCTGGAGAGAATAAACATATCAAGGCCAATCATTGAACTGTTAATGGAAATGAAAAAAAATAGAACAGCAGATGTCATTATAGCATAGAAAACAACAGAAAAATACGAGGTAAAGGATGGATTAGATCAGGGGAACTCCATATCACCCTTGCTATGGAAAATCTTTTATGACCCATTAATAAGTAAGGTTAATAAGATGGAAGAGGGATACAAGATGTCAGGGGAAAGAATAACAAATTTCAAAACAGGAGAGCAGCAGATAAAGCAGCTGAAAATAAACAACCTGATATATATGGACGATACAACCTGAATAGCAGAGAATAGCAAGGATATGAATAAAATACTCAACATTGTGGAAGAGTTCTATTGAATTAATAATATTCAGGTGAATAAAGACAAGACAAAACTGGTAATAATAAATAAAAAGATACAAACAAAAAGAGGAGAAATCATACTAATGAAAACAAAAATAAAAACAGAGGAAGAAACAAAAGCAGAGCTGTTTCTGGGATCGTGGATCCAGAGAAAAAAAGGAAAGACAACACAAATGAGAAAGATAGAAGGAATGATAATATATAATCTAAGGACATTGAGTCACAAGAGATTAACTCTGCAAATAACACAATATCTAATCAACGCAATCATAACTTTGGCAATAGACTACATGATCACAAATATGAATATAGGAGAGGGAAAAATAAAGAAATGGCAGAAGAAAATAGATGACTGCTTCAAGAGTCAGTATAAATTTATAAGAACTACACCAGAAAGTGCACTGAGAATAAAGCAACTGGCGAACATAGCAGATCTGGAGAGAAAAGTTATACAAAATAC
This sequence comes from Acaulospora morrowiae, assembly GCA_910591835.1. Lineage (NCBI taxonomy): Eukaryota > Fungi > Glomeromycota > Glomeromycetes > Diversisporales > Acaulosporaceae > Acaulospora > Acaulospora morrowiae. Next base: position 6,442 of record CAJVPV010001472.1, on the reverse strand, counting down.
TGTAGAATAAGAAATATAGAGACTATTATAGAGGACAATAACATATTGAAAGTGACAACAGAAATAAGAATTATATAGTTGCAAAAAGACTTGTGATCAGTAAAAAAAGTAATTGAGAATAAGAGATATCTGGAGACAAAAAGTAGACATAGTGTACTAGCCAGCATGCTACTCGTATGCAAAAATACAGGATTTGGGATTGAAAAGGAAGCATGGAATCAAAGAATAGAAACACAGGAAGAAGATATAGCAATAGAAAAAATATGGAAGAAAGAAGAATACCTTAAAAAAAAAAGTAGATGAGGAAATAGAAGACACTATATATAGATCAAATGATAGCAAAAGATGGCGAGCCAATTCTGGATTGGAAATATATAAACCCTAGTCAAGGAAAAAAGAGAAGAGCACCTAAATGATACATAACAACAAAAGAGCTCTAGATAAAGAAAAAGAATGAAATGATCAGAGAGGGAAGAGAGAAAATGGTACAAATAACAATGCCAAGATTAAACAAGTATGGGATATGAAAAAAATAAAATGGATAGCATTTCAAAAGGGTAAAAAAACAATTATAGGCAGAAAAAGGAAAAGGATAGACAAAGAGAGATTGGTAATGGAGCACTACGTAGAAGAAGGAGAAAACAAAGAGATCAAGAAGTGTAAAGGATGTAACAAAGATAAGGAGAGAAGAGAAAACATATGTACATGTCAGAAAAACATATAAGGAACCTGGAGCCCAGTAATCAAGAAAGTGAAAATAAGAGATAATGATCAAGAGGAGAGAATAGGCTACATAAGAACACAACCAGGAATAGCAGCAGAGATACCAACCACAGGAAGAGAAAGGAATAAGACAAGAAAGGCAAAAGAGGAGAGTAAAGAAATAGTGATATTAACAACGGATGTAGCATGGAATAAACAAATAAAATTGGATGTGGGGTATGGATAATAAAAATGGAAAGAAAAGAAATAACAGGCATCCAGAAAAATCAACAAAAAGTTCAACGCAAATAGAAATAGAGACAATCATAAGGGGGCTAGAAAACATAAAAATGTCAGAGGAAATAAGGATATATACAGATACAGAGACATCAGTTAAATATATTAATGAGGGCCACAGAACAAAGCGGAAAATGCAGAGATTAGATAGAGAAAGTGCAATACTTACAAGGATGGGAAGGTAGATAGCAGAGAATATAGAGAAAACAATAATAGCAACAAAAGTCAGAGAAAATGAGACAAATACAGAATTTGAAGAAATGGATAGAATATCCAAGGAAGAACTCAAAAACAAGAAAAGAAGACCAGAGGTGATGGAAACTATACAGGATGGGGACTAGTATGGCAGGAGAAACAGCAGAGCTGAGGATGGCAAAAAATATAGAAAATTAATACAAGAGCAGAACAACTACAAAATTGGTTATTGCTATAAAAAAATGAAAGACTACATCAAATAGAGATAAGGGAAAAAATATACTGGAAGAAAACATGGGAACAAATAAAAAAATGGCAGATAAAAGAGTCAGTAGAGCATCAGATATGGTTACTAAAAATGATGATAAGAGAACTGCCTACACTGGAAAAAATGAAACAGAGAAATCTGGATATATATAAGGAAGACACAAAGTGTATAAGATGCAACAAAGAGGAAGAAATGCAAGAATACATATGGAAATATAAAAAGGCAGCAAGCAGAAGAGAGAGAACAATAAAAGAAATAAGGGAACTAATTAAAGAGGAGGCAAGAACAAGCAAAAAGAATCATATGGAAAAGAAACTGGAGATCCAAATCAATAAAATGGTAAATGAAAATGCAGAAGAAATAGGGTGGACAAAGATAATGAAAGGGATTGTGCCTGGAAGATGGAAACAAACATTGAGAGAAATAAGGGTCAAGAAATCTGAGCATACAATAACAAACATAATGAACAAGCTAGAGGAAGAAATGAGGGGAATATGGATAAAGTGCAACATAGACTTAAAGAAATGGAAAGAAAAATAGGGAATAACAAAACATAGGAAGAAAAATGAAAAAATGAAAAAAGAAACAAAAGAGAATGTGGAAACAAAAGGGAAAAAGAGGAAAAAAGGAAAAGAAAAGAGAAAAGATAAGAAAAAAATCAAAATGATAACAGGGTGGTTAGAAAAAAATAGTATGGGATTGTATAATAGTTTAGAAAACATTATTTTATTGAAATAAGCTTGAGTCGGCAATACATATAGGTAGGCTGCACCCAGATGATATATCTGTGGGTGAATTCTAATTGTAATAATTTTTAGTGAACAGAAATATACAATGTATGTTGTTTACAACAAAAATTAATAAATTAGAGTAAAGCTTATTATAATAAAAAAAAATTGAATCTTTAAGATTATCTATAGTAAATTTTATTTTTTTTATAAATATTTTATATTTATATTGTTGTAGTGTGACGCAGTGAGTCTGTCGCTGCAATATGGCCTATGCTGTGTAATTGTCGTTAAGTTGTCTTTTCTCGAAATAGGCATATTTTTGGTCAAGTATATATTGTTAATCTGTTAATTTATTATAGTTTATCCAATGTAACCAACCCTTTTCTCAATTGATTTACTTGTTACTTTTATATTTTTTTACTATATACCTGATATACTTAATATATCAAATAGATCCAATTATCTTTTCCTTATTTATCTATCTTTTGTATTACTATTTTTAACTTTAACAATAATATAGGATATTTCTTATTTTATTGGTTAATAATTAATTGTATTAAAAATATTTTGAAGATTTCTAATATCTTTCAAACTAATCTAGTAATTAAATTATTTAATTTTGGTTTACTTATAATTAATTTATTTATAGAATAATAAAGAAAGAATATATAAAAAACAAAATAATTATAACTGGTGAAGAAATGTGAAGAATTTTATTTCACTGGGTTCTAAATTACTTTCAATATTATATTCTGATGCAACAAATTGAAATACTTTGAAAAAAAGTTTATTATATCCAATATATGTTTTTAGCCTAATAAAAGTTATAGGATATAGTCACATACCATAATTGTTGTATTGCATATCCTGGAATATGAAGTATCAATAACAATTAGTATAGAAAATCGTGGGTTATAAAAATTCGAAAGCACGAATCTGTGTTACTATAAAATCTGAGAAGACAGAGTCCAATATAAGGGGATTAAATTTTGATATGCGGGTGATGAAATTAAGGTAAGCGGAAATTTAAATTTAAGCTTTTTTGGGATTTTTGGGTTTTGGATTTATTTAAATTTTTTTCGGATTTATTTTTTTTTTAGGTTTTATATTTTTTTTTATTTATTTTTATTTATTTATTTTTTCGAATTATTATTTTTTTTTTGTTGATTTTTTTTTTCGAATTTTTTTTTTGATTTTGATTTTTTTTTTGAATTTTTGAATTTTTTTTTGGGGGTTTTGCTTTTTTTATTCAAATTTTGATTTTTTTTTCTTTTGGGTTTTGGTTATTTCTTTTGGGTTTAATTTTGTTTTTTGGAGTTAGAATTTTATTTTCTCCCGGGTTTTGGTTATTGCTTCCAGGTTTGATTTTTTTTTCGGGTTTAGGTTTTTTTTTTGGGTGTTGAGTTCTTTTTTTCCTGGGTTTTGGTTTTTTTCTTTCGGATTTGATTTTTTTTCTCTCGGGTTTTGATTTTTTCTTTTGGATTTGATTTTTTTCTCCCGGGTTTTGGTTTTTTCTTTTGATTTTTTCGGGTTTGGTTTTTTTTTTCAATTTTTTGGATGTTTTTTTTGGGAAGATTTTTTTTATTTGTATTATTTAATAAATTAATTTAAATATAAAGTTTCAATTTAATCAATTATGTCATAATTATGTAATTAAATATAAAGTTTTTAATGTTTAAAATAATTATGTCATTAAAGTTTAATTTAATTTAATTCATTTAATTAAAAAGTAGAGTTTAATTTAATTTAATTTATTTAATTAAAAAGTAGAGTTTAATTTAATTTAATTCATTTAATCAAAATGTAGAATTTAATATAATTTAATTTAATTTAAATGTAGAGTTTAATTTAAATTAATTCAAATAAATTTAACATTAATTAGAATGTGAAATTTAATATAAATTAAATATATAGAGTTTAATTCCAATTAATTTTATATAGTATATAAAGCTTAATAAAATATTAAGTTAAATATATAAAGTTGAATTTAAATTAATTAAATCTAATTTGTAATCTTTTATTTTTAATTAATTAAATAATAAAATAAATTTAATTAAAAAAATTTAAGGTAATACTGAGTGAAATGATGTCATATTTCACTAATCTCTGTTTATCCACTAATGTACATGTCATACGCCATGTAATCCTCTTTTATTAAATAACTTTATAAAGATCTTGAAAAATCTTGAAAATTATAATAAAAATAATATAAAAATTATAAAGAAAATATCAGAAATTTGAAATCGAAATTTTATCTTAAAAATTCAATATTCATTTAAAAATTTAAATTAATATTTATTATAGAAATTTATAAAAAAACTTAAAAGAATCAATTTGATATTTAATTTTATATAACATATTTTTTAAAAAATTTTTCGAATCTTGAAATTAAAGTATCAGTTAATATACAATTCACAAGATGGCTCATAAGGTCACGTGATAGAAAAATCGTGATATTGATGATCATTATTTTATCAGAGATTTAAAAATAATTTTGGGACTATAAAAGGAAAAGGAGTTCGTGATAATAGAACCAAAAAAATCAATAAGATGCATAGTAATTATTGAGAATATGCCATATGCGCAGCTTCTTAAAACAATAAAAAGAAGCATTCGCGACTAACAAAATTAACTCTTCAATAACAAAGAAAACTGAACTTTAATACAAGAATAAAATGGTATATCAAAGTCCAGTAAAAAAAGGTAAAGGGAATGTTTAATTATTTAAAAATGAACACATCAAAAATCTCGTCTGTAGCTAAAGGAGTTTCTTTTGAAAAACAAGTATTAGAAAAGTTAAAAAAAATCAATATCGAGGCAAAAAGGGTCGAAGGAAAAAATGATAACGGGATAGACATCAAAGGGATGATTCTAGGAAGAAGGTTTATAATACAGGTTAAGTGTTGAACAAATGTTAAAATTGGTAAGTAATAAAAACTTACTAGATTTAAAATCGCTATGACTCTTTATATCGCCACATTTCAAAAAATGTGAGGGCACCGAAGGGCATTTAAGTCATAAAAGACTTTAAAGAAAGTACATCAGACCATGATTTGTGAAAGTTATCAATCAAATAAAGACTTGATATACGATGGACGACCTATTATGAACGTTCTTAAAGATCTTTTTGCGAAATAAAATCTAAGATAAATTATTAAATACAGGGCCAAGTATAACATGAGAGTTGAAAGGAACTTTGAGTGAACTACAAGATACGATAGAAATAATCGTAGCACCAACTAAAGAACAATCTACAAGCGGAGCGAAAGGATCTATAGAGAAATCAGTACATAAAATTATATTAACGGATATAGATAACTTGTGTATAGATCTTATAGAATATATAGAAAATAATGAGACGTTTATTTTTTCGAAGATGTATTTCTTAATATCCTTTATATTTGCAATATTTTCATCCTTAATAATAAAGTATTTGATTCTTTCACAATAGAAAATTATAAATCATGACTAATGATATAAGAAACCTTAAGTAAAATAATATTGTTGAATTTAAAAAATCAAGGTCTTCTAATACTATCGATGAATTTATGAAGAGATTCATTTTGCTCAATGAGAGCAGCATTTTCAGATTTAAGAGAAGTCATTTTTTGAGAATTATGATCAACTTCTCGAGAGAACCTATTAACTAATCCTTTAAGAAATTCATTCTCATTTCGAAGAGATTTATTCTCTTCTTGAATTGTAAAAAATTCAGATCTAAGAGTTACATTAATACTTAGAAGTGCATTAATAGATCGTTGATAAATATTTTGAAGATAAGTTGAATAAACACAAAGTGAATCAATAATTCTTTCGACAGGTTGATTTACAAAAAATGTTGGAAAGTAACTTAGAATAATGTTACGAATCGTAATAGAAATATCACATTCCGGACAATTAAGGTTTGAAATATTAATTCAGAGGTCACGAAGCAATTCCCGAGTTTCTGAGGAGATATTTTGATTTCGTGAAAGATCATATTCAATAGCATCGAGAAGAAAGGTAATGGATCTGTAAAAGAAAAATTAAAATTAAAACAATAAACATATCAATCGATAATATAAACTGTTAATAAAAAATATTACCGATTATAAGAATTGAAAGACATTTTTAATATGATTGTTTGGGTGATAATAGTAATATTTTATTGTTTTAAATAATGGAAAATTACAGGTGTCATATTTATCATAAAATGAGCATAGAAAATCTGTATATATTAAGAAAATCATAGACTTGATAAAAAAAGAAA
>CAJVPV010001471.1:0-15785 GCA_910591835.1 Acaulospora morrowiae | reverse complement strand
ATAGATAGTAACTCTTGTAAAAGAAGTAACACATGTAAACTAAATAAAGCACGTTAGGCAAGGCCTAGCTAGTTGAGGAAAAAAAAAAAAAAAAAAAAAAAAATATAGCATGAGGTTGTAATATTAGTCATTTGTTTTATAAAGATAGTATTATATTTTCTTAAACTATTTCTATTTTTATTAAATTATTAGTTTGGTATTAGGTTCTTTATTATTGTTTTATTATTGAAGTTTTTAATCTATATTTTTTAGTTTTATTTATATAGAAGTTGTTTTTTTAAGAAAAAGTAGAATTTTTGTTATAGGATTATAATAAGAGATAAAATGATTTAATAATTTATATCTAAAATATTGTTTATTATTTATATTTAATTTTGTAAATATTGAAGTCTTGCTTTTATAATCTGACTTGTAATGTTTTTAGCATCAAATTTTAAAGCCATTTAATTGTTTAAAGTTTTAATATAGATAGATTCTGCTATTGATTACTATTAATGAAAGTTTAAGTTTGTATTTAAAGATTAAAATGATCTTGTTATTAATTTAATTATACTTTTATTAAATAAAAATCATGTTCTGAATTAAATATTCAAGTGCTAATATTAGTACTTAATTAATTATATACTTATATATTTTTTTTTTATTTCGACTAGCAGGGCCTCACCCATCGGGAGCTACCTAGGTTCACATATGTATCTTACACGTTTTTACACAGGTAATTACTATCTATGACCTACTCTAGACTGCCGTAGATTATTATCAGATTTTACCCCCATATTGGCTTGACGCTATCAACTACCATCTCAGGCAATCGAGGCTAACGTGCATTTTTGCTCTATTAGTGTTGTTATTATATGTTAAGTTCTATTTCTAACTGGGGATATTTTAAGAGGAAGTGAAAGGGGAAACTGGGGGTAGTACTTATTATAGCGAATAGAACTCTGTAGAGGAAACCTCTAACCCAAACCGGGCTATCGGTAACTTGCAGGAAGAGACACCAGGTACCACGGGGAACGATCACCAAGCCTTCTTTTCTCAAACCAGACGCCTTCTTACACCTTTTTGGTTATCCAACTTCTGGCGATCATCGTAGCACCAACCAGATGATCGTCACACCACGACTCCTTTTCCAGAGATCACAATCTTAACGCCTACCAGATCGGCATGTGAAATGGCTTCTTATGAAAAACGGCACATGACTGGTTATGGTACCAGATACCATATTAATTCTATTCAATCGCCTTCACATGGGATTGAACTGGTATCTTGTGATCTGATCTGTGGAGCACTAACCACTGTGCTATAGACCCACAGGTCAATTATATACTTATATAATTTATTGAAAGTGGTTTTATTAAATATCAATTGTTTTTAGTATTTTTTTGAACCTATGTTTGTTATTTATATATCAAAAATTTTTGTTACTGTTTTTTTATCTTGTACTTGAATTGTAATTGTCTAAAAGATAATAGTAGATTGTTATAAAAATCAAAAATATTAAATATTATATTTAAGACTTTTAAATAAGAATTAATATTTTTTTTAAAAACTCTTTCCCACTCGCATCAGTACTATCATTTTAGGAAATTAAAAACCAAAACAAAATTTCATTCAAAACTTTTTCCAAGGAGGAGGGAGATTTCCCCTTCAAACCTTTTGCTAGCAACTCTGAACATATCCTCTTGGATGTCATCCTCTCTGATAATAAAAGACTTAAAGCTTCAATTATATACAAAAATTGCAAAACCTCTAAAGTATTTGTCTCTAAACCAGCAAAAGAAGCACAAATTCCTCCCCTTTCTAACCATTCCAAATTATGGCTTATCCCTTCTATCAAAACTGATCCCAAGAATCCAGATGCTGAAACCGTAGAATTCTTTGAAATCAAATTTGAACCTAAGAAACAAACAACTCGTCTCTTCAATCCTCAACTTAATGTCTCAGTTTCTCCTCTCTCCCCCAAACTTCTTTCTACCTTAAATAAATTTACAGCTTACCAACTGGACTTCAAGCTCAACAAGGATGACAGAAACATCGCAATCCGAGAAGTAGTTAAAAATACCCTCAACTACAATCTCCATTTTCCTTGGAACATGCTATCAATTACTGCCAATGAAGAAACAAATACATTTGAAGCGAAAAGAAAAGAAACACCCACTCCCCTACCAAATACTCCAGCCCCAATTGAAACAGTCACCACCTTTTTATCTTCTAACAAATCCTTCTCTCTTGCCAGCTCGTCCAATCTACCTACAAAAACCCAGGACAGCTTACCCCCTACCAATGATTAACATACTGTGCATGGTACTCCCATGCAAATTAATAATCTCCCACATGCATACCCTTATATGATGTAGCAACCCATGCTGACACACATATTTCCCCTGAAAGTTTGGTCAATCGTAACACCACTCCGCATACCACAAACCCTATTAAAGAAATTAGTATGGTGATAGATGATCCAATCACATCATCAGATAATGACACTATTTCTGAAGAAAACAATACTCAAAGAGAAGATCCTCCTCACATGTCTTGGGATGAAGAGGTCTCACAAGTGTACTCTGCAGATCTCAATACACAATCTAAAAATAGAGCCACCCCTGTACATCTAGATATCACTCCCCTGGATACTGACACTCCAACTCCCAGTGGTTCCTGGTCTGCTAACAATAATGATATTAGAGAACACAAATTTGTTGATGAATATGATGCAATCTTAAACTGGATTGCCAAACTCAATGACTATAAATGTGATACTAATGGTATCCTTAACTTTTTCAATAACATCTGCAAGGCAAAAAAAGGGAAAAAGAGAGAGTCCCTTTTCAACAGCTTCAAAAAAATAGAACTCCGAAGAAGGGATTTCTTCAGAACTTTTACCACCAATGTGCACATTAAATCTGCCCATCAAAAAGAATTTGAGGAATTAGAGCTTCAACTAACCAACTGGTACAAATCCACACACAATGTAGGATATTTAACCCAAAAAACCAAAACAAAAATCAGAATCCTCATTAAAAAAACTGTAGCAGTTGCTTTCCTCAGGAAATTCAGTAAAGACAATCACAGACCAATCGCCATTGCTTTGACTTTAAATTATATCTTCAACTTTTTTTTAGGAGAGAAAAACTCAATCGATAAGAAAAAAATTATCAAAACTATAGAAAATGATATCAACAACAAATTCCTACCTTTGCCATCAACCCCCGAAGAGATTCCATCAGAAATCAAAATTAAATTACCATCAGCTGTTCCAATAAAAGATAGATTTTCTACGGGTCCTGTGGCTCAAGCCTTAAGATCCTTTTTCAAATTTGATACTTTGCCCACTTCCTATTTTGTCCAATGCCCAACACTTCCATCAGACCCCAAAGAATTAATTGAGCGCCATCAAGGCATCTTCACTCTAACTGATAGAGCAAGTCTTAGGGACCTCAAAAATATTACAAATTCACTTCGAGAAGATTATTATGTTCCAAGTAAGCTTCCTGAGGAATACTTTCGACTTCCTCCAAAAAAACAACCTCTACCTGGAGATTACCGAGACCTCCCTTATGATCTCGCAGGACTGTTTCCTGTGGACAATGATGTGAATGCGATTAGACGTGTTGTAAAGGCTCTCAAAGATTACAACTACTATGTCTATCATCTTTCCAATGACTTTATCAAAGTCAAGTGCAGACTTATACCTCCACACTGGATAATAGAAAATCAGGGAATCACTCTTCCCATTACCGACCAAGACCTGGTCAAAGGCTTCATCGAAAATTTACAAAAAAAATTCTTTTTTACTTTACCCCTCGGACCCAAATGGATTGCTGGTCACCTTGTTCAAAATGACAAACCTCTGCTTCCAGAAGACTTTGAGGTTATTCAGAAAGATCTCAATCTCTCAGGAAAAATTGACAAAGCAAATGAAGACTTTGTCACAATCATTAAAAATCTGCATGCCAAATATAACTTCACACTTTTTTCAGAAGAATGGAACATCTTCAGCCTTCTGGAACTTACTTCTATTGACAAAGCAAACAAAATTCTCAAAAGTATTAATTTTACACTAACTCTACCCTTAATTGAAAATGAGAATCTTAATACAAACATTAGAGAACTCCACAAAATCTTCTATTTTACCAAGCTCCCTTCAGAATTCATTATTACTCCAGATTAACCTGATCCCAGACTTGATCTTTTCTGTAAAATCAATTAATGACAAATTCTTCAAAGGATGCTATCTTACATAATCCCCTCTTGGATACTTTTATTTCGACAACTGGACAAGACATAATAACTGCTCAATCCCCTAAACAAAATAAACTCAAAAATCTCATCAATATCTTCACAATTAATATTCAAGGCAATGAAAACATGGCCAAAATAACCTATCTCTCCTCATTTCTAGGAGCCAGAGAAATAATCTGTTGCTCAGAAACCAAACAATCCATCAAAAAACTATTTCCCAAAAGAATCAATAACGCTGCTTTCTTCAACTCTATACCTGACTCCTCAGTCAAAAATGGTGCCTCCATCCTGTTAGGTAAAGATCTCGAATTGCATGTTTTCAAGATAACAACAGTTAATCAATACTGGATAGCTCTTCACTTTAAATTCAAACCCAAAATCAATCTGGTGGTAATCTCTTGCTACCTACCTTATGACAAAAAAGAGAGAAAACTTGCAGTCAATTCTTTAAGCTCCTTTATCCGATCAAATCAATCAAAAAATAACATATCACAAATTCTAGCAGGTGACTTTAATTCATATACTAAGGAAACCCCTCACTTCAATGCTCAAATCACCAACACTAAAAGACACATCTATAACCACCTATGGTCATGACTGGACGTAGCTGAAGCTCTTGGTCACAAATCTGACTTCACACACATAACCTCTTCCAATGCATCTAGAATTGATCAAATCTGGATTTCTCATCACCTATTAAATAAAATCTTGGATTACAGAGTTCTAATACCTTCAATTTCCTCCAATCACAAAATGATCAAAATCACCCTAAGTTGGTTCGAATATTTTCTTAAAACTTACAAATCAAACAAAATTTTTGATTTCAAAAAAGCTAAGCCTGATGATATTAAAAGTTTTACAGAAGAAGTAGATCTCACATTAAACACATTCAATAATCCGAGTTGGAATAATGTTATAGACACTATCAAAAGTTCTCTTACAAATAATATTCCCAAAATAAAAAAAATCATTTCACAAAAGTCATCCATACCCGATACAAGACATCTTCACAAGCATATCAAGGCCCTCCTCAAAGCACATAGAGCAAGTTCAAATTTTAGCAATTCCACAAAAGAAATCTATTTTCAAGTCAATAATACCCATAATATCTTTCCCAAAGGAATTTTACGTGCAATAAAAGAACTTAGAAAAGAAATCATTAACATAACCAAAGAGTGGAACCTTTCACAAATGAAAAAAAACATTGAACGTAATTTTCTAAAATTCTGGAGCAAGCCCAAGCAGGCCATTAAGGCAGCTCTTGATAATCTCAAGCCTCAACTCGATCTTTCACTTCTCAAAAATGAAAATGGCACCATTACTGATGACATAAATAAAATTAAAAATATTGTGTTAAATCACTTCAAAAATACTTTTAAAAAGAGACAGTTCACTATAACTGATGATTGGAGGAAGACTTATGAGGATCTCTCAATCGACCCTAACATATATAACAATGCTTCTAAAGACTTCACCATTAAAGAACTTAATCTCACCCTCAAGTTGTTATTCAACAATAAAATGTTAGGCCTATCTGGGATTCCATATAAAGCTTGGAAATCCCTGACTAATGAAACAAAACCCATTATCCTAAAAGCTCTCAACACTATTTTACAGAGTGAACAACTGCCCAGCGAATGGAAAGAAGCAAACATCTGCCTCCTTCCCAAAAAACTAATATGAATTCACAACATTGCAGACACTAGACCAATTACTTTTTTAAATTCAGGAAGAAAGATCTTCACAAAATGATTAACACCAGATTCTCGAATATTATTAAAGAAAACAATGTTCTGTCTGAAGCAAATTTTGCAGGACTTCTTGACCAAAGTATCTTTAAACCTCTTTCACTAATGTCTTCGTCGATAAATCAAGTCAAAACTCTAAACAATCATATCTGGGTAGTGTCTTTTGACATTGCAAAAGCATTTGATTCAGTCCCCCTCGATAGTCTACAAAAAGCCATGACCAGAATAAATCTTTCCCCTAAATTTAAAAACATATCGTTGAATCTCCTCTCAAATAAAACTACTGAAATTAATCTCAATAGTTACTCTTCTGGGAAATTCCAAGTTGACAATGGTATAGAACAAGGAGAAACCCTAGCTCCACTTTGGTGGGTAATATTTTACGATCCTCTAATATCCAGACTACTCCACCCCTCACCAGAAATCAAATTCAACGTACTTGCTTATATGGATGACTTGGCCCTTTTGGACTTCAAACATAACGATCTACAAAAAGATATGAATATCTTTACCAATTTTTTAGAAATTAATGGAATTAAATGTAATGCAGAAAAAACCAAAATAATCTATATAGGCACTAACAGAAGCTCTGAGAGAAACCTATCTTTCAATCTGATGGGAACAAGCCTAACCGCTCTTGATTATAAACAACCACTCAGATATCTGGGCTGCTATTTTTCTGGCTCCAGCCCCACTCAAGCAACCACTAAACAATTTCTACGCGAGTCAGTAGAAATCTCAAAGTCTATTCTCCAAATAAAATGTTGGAATGGTCCTATAGCCAAACAAGTGGCTCAGTAGATTATACCAGCGAAAATGGAATATGCTCTTAATATTTCATTTTTGAACAAAACCAATCTTTCTATTACACAAAAAACCCTAAACAAAATCTGCAAAAGTAAATATCGTCTCGAAAGGACAACACCGGATCCGTTAATTCTCTCTCCATTAGGCTTAATGTAACAAATTTAGAAGATAGACAAGATATTACCCTTTCCAAACTAATTCTAATGAGATTAAATAACCCTAGCATCAGAGAAACAACACTCAAAAAAGTAACTGCAATTTAACAATCCTGTGCAATCTGAAAATACCCACTTCACCAACCTGAATTCTTCAAAGATAAAAATAATTGGCTTCTCGAAGCAGCAACTATAGCCCGAAAATACCAAATAAGTCTTTGTCCTTCACTATGTCCCTAGGAACTATACAACAGTGACTCTTCCATAGATCTAAATGTATACCTCAATCCCAAAAATGCTCTCAAGGCTTCTCAGTTGGGAATCAAAACCCTGGAAGATATTCTTATAAGAGACTCATCCACAAAACTCGAATGGGACCAATTAGTTACTAGAGGAAAGTTCATCGACAATGATATAATTCTCATAAAGACTCCTAACTGGTTTAAGGAAATCAATATCTCTCCTAACTGTAAAGGAACATCATCTGCAATCCCTGCTCCGAAAATTGCTACTTCGCTTTTATCGATGGCTTCTCTCTTAAAATCATTAAAAAAGTTGACTACCTATCTAGCACCTCCATCACTGGAATTTTATTTGACAGAAATTTTAATATATTATCTGAAACAAACACAAAACTTTCAATTCTTCCTCAAACCAAAACCCTTTCAATTTGGGTCAAACGAAAAGGAAAATTAACTATTCTCAATCCAATAGATGAAATAATTGACATCTTAATTGATACACCTCCATTAACAAATCCACAAATCACAATCTCTTCCACTCCAATTTACTTACCCTATACATCTGAATGGAAAATCGCAACTACTGCACAAGCAATTATTATAACAGGAGTTATTACCCACTCCTTCAAGCCTCTAGAAGATCATTCCCTAGGTCTTCTTTTAGCAGTAAAACATATCTGCCTCAATGTTCAGCCCAACTCATCTTTCGCAATTACATCAAATAAAACCCTTAACCTGACGGTGCCCTCATACATTAACAGAAGAATCAAATCAATACACAGTCAATACAAATTCTATATTACCCAAATCATTGCTCAAAAAAACCTTAATATCTCTTTCAACACCCAGGAAATAACACTTTTACCCACTGCAAACCCTAAAACTTTTGATTGAATGCCATCAAGTTTCTCAACATCCCCTCTTATTTTTGGCGCTCCCTTCTCAAACCCTATTTCATGGTTAAAGACAGTCACCAGGACCAAAAGGAGAATTCACACCAGACTAATAAAATCTTGGTCAAACAGATCAGACTGGAACTTAGATCCGATTCTTATTGAACAACATAAACAGTTCTTAATATAGGAAAAATTCAAATTCTCTGCCCTGCTGGCCTTCAGGATAAACATTCTTTGCCACAATCTACCAACAAGAGTAAAATTAAATAACAGATATCCTCAACTCTATCCCAACAATCTATACCCATGCTGCAGTTCCACACCAGAACATTTCGACCATGTTTTTGACTGTTCTGAGAACGAAAGCATCATCACATCTAAAAGCAAAAAAATTTTAATCTTGATTAACAACATTATTGACAAAAGTGACAAAGTTAAAAATAAAACGGAAGCAAAAAATATCATCAATAATACAATAGTCACCAGGCCTCTATTTTATGAGTGGGCAGCTGGTATTTCTTCACCTCCAATAGATTTATCTAATAAACATAAGGGTTCAATAGCAAAAAAAGCATTAGAAATTATCTTTAAACATATATGGATCCCAAGATCGGCAACAGCCAACACATCTTTTTCCTCTGGTATTCAATGGAAAAAGACCACCAATCCAACTCAGCAACAATCCATCCCAAAAAAAATCTTACTCCCTACTAATTTACTACTGAACTGTTTTACAAAATCCAATCCTATTAATATTATCAACTCTGCAATAAATGAATATATCAATGAAATCTATCAAATCAATAGCATACTTCCAACACCATCTAATACTGTTCATGGATAGAGCAGGCGCTGTCCATTCTTACTTCTCTTAGTAGGCCTCTTTGAGTACCAATAAGTTTAGTAAGTCACTATGTCTAAGTGAATATTTGTAATTTAGATATAATCTAATTATCGATACTTAATGTAACCTTGATCTTTTGATCTTATAATTGTATAAGTTTTAAATATATAATTAATAAAAGTTTTGCATCTTTTGCTCTGTTCGCAGTTTAAAAAAAAAAAAAAAAAAAAAAGAATTAATATTTAATGGTTATAAAATATCATCTGTTTTATTAAAAATTAAAAAGATATTTCTTTTATAATAAATTATTATAATACAATTCTTAATTTCCAAATAAATATAATAAAATAAAAATATATTGTATATTAAAATATATATTTATATATAAAGACTTACTTTTTAAAAATTCTTATATATAATTATATAATAGTTAAAAATAAATAAAAATAAATAAATAAAATAAGTAAAACAAATTTTTAATAATCTTAATTAATATAATAAGTTTCTTTATAATCAAATATAAGGGATATCTAAAGTGGAAGCAAATTATATAATTTTGTATAGAATGTTTCAGAAGTATCAAATAATTATTTGGTTAATTACATCATAATATAATTATTGTCTTCTTTATTGTTATTGTTATGTCTGCATCCTTCAATGATAGTATCAAAATTAAATCTTTCAATTATAACTATATACAGAATATATAAATACTTTATAATTATAATAAATATATTACCATAAATATATTTTGTTCTATTATAATACTATAGAATACAATATTATATTATATAACTCTTTCTGCTAATTCCCTTGCCAATCCAAAAAACAGACATTCTCAAAATAATTTTTATTTTTAATAATAAAGTCTATATACTTTCTTTAAAAACATTACTTCCTGAAGGCAGGTGCCTCCCTCACTTGTTTACTTTTCCTTTTTCAAAAAACTTTGGATATTTCTGTAACAAAATAAGCAAAACTTTACCTATTTGGTCTATGGCAAGAATACTTTACTGGAAAGAAGAAACCTGTAGAAAAATATTCTCCACTATTTTTTCCAAAGATCTGGAAGTCTAAAAAGTGAGCCACTAGTGAATGTATTTTCTAAGCTCCATAAGAATCTTAGGTCCACTGTAAGTGAACACCTTATGCTTAAGGCAAGTGGATAAGCTAGTTGGTGCCTACCAAGTGAATGCATTTCTCAAGTTTCATAAGAACCTTGGATCCACCATAAGATTTAAAACTCCTATGGTCCAGGTGGGTAGATAAGCTGGTAGGAATCTACAGTTCTGATATATAATCCTCTCTTATCAGTTATATATCCTGCATAGTACTTTCAAGTGTATCAAAATTTTCTTGGTTTTTTCTGGGAAATTTTGCCTACCTCGGTTTGACCCTAAATTTTCTATTACATCGGATTTTCTGGTTGGTGATTGGACAAAATCTTGGATTGGTTGATTGACATGTAAAAGAAATATAAACAAGACACATACCCACACATGCCCCACATTGTACCACATTATAACCGATGATGTAATTGAATAAAGCAAAAGAGCAAGGTGTTGAGGTGTTCTCTTGATAAGAAGTGTTTGGAAGTCTTCACTCTCCCCTCTTGTGCTAGTTTCTTTTCTCTTCAAGATCAAAGAAGACTCTCATTAGGCTGGTGATTGGTATTGATGGGTTTTTATTTTACCAGTGTAAACTCTTCTCCTTTCCCTTTTATCTTTTCCTTTTTCTTCTCAAAAAAATAAAAATTTTTCGCCTTAGAACCACAGAGGTTAAGCCGGGATGACAGTCCTGATGAAAGGTTGGCTTTAAGATTTTAGAATAACAAGAAACATTTTTCTTTAATTGAACAACTTGTTTATCTTACTTAATCACATCTAGAGACCATTGGTCATTGACAAGTGTTTCATAATTGATAAAAAAGTTTAACCTATAGTATAGATATGAATAACATCATATGTAGTGTACTAAGATAACACAGTCACGAAGCTGAATTAATAAACTTGAAGATATAAACTGATTAGGTGAAAAAAATAAAAAAATAAAAAAATAAAAAAAAATAATACTATAGAATATATAAATATGAATTAATAGCCACAACTTTTATATTCTTATAAAAAGCTATACCCCTCTTACAATTATAACTTACAGTTACATTACTGATGTTTACCATATACTATTCCATATAATTAACAACAGCAGCAATACCACTATCACCAACAGTACAATCAATAGCAACAACACTATTATTACTACCAACAGTATAATTAACAATAGCAACAGTATCACTATTATCAATAGTACAATTAACAGTAGCAGCAGCACCATTATTATTAACAATATAATTAACAGCAGTACTACTACCATTACCAACAGTACTATCACTATTAATAATATTACTAGTAGCAACAACAATAACAACTACTATTATAGAAATAACTACAAAAATAATTATTACTGTAATAATCTCAACAACAGTCTTCACAATTACAATAACAATCTTAACAACAAAAAAAAAACCTTCTCTTTATGTAAACTGTTTTTTAGAAATTCTAATAAATAATTTTGATAATAACCGGTAGCCATTAGTCTCAAATATTTGAACAAAATGAAACTCATATAAATATGTAAATAGTAATATTTGAAAAACTTTTGTTTGCTATTTTATGAAGTATTGCATATCAAATACTTGACAGAAGAAAAATATTCCAGGTGAAAAATATCAAATAATCAAAATATAACAATCTGGATTATGTTTTGTGAAGATTAATATTTTTTAAATGGCTTTTTTAAATATAATTCGAATAAAACATTATAAAGACTCTTCCAATTATATATATACTTTATTAAAAGTTAATAAGATAAAATATTCAAAAATTATTAGACATTTAGTTAAATTAGAAATAGTCAAAAATTATTTTTCTTTAGTAATTATATTTGCCATCAAAGAATATAAAACATTAAATTTAGGTCTTGGTGAAATGTATATACGAATTGAAACATAAAGAAGTTATAAACATTAAATATAAAATTTATAGGCTTATAAATAACCATCTTATTGGAAATTCAATATTAAAATTAGATATTTTGAACTTTGTTTCTTATTTAATTAAATATAAATATTTTGTTGAAGATTATTACATTTTTTAATTATCTACTAAAGGTCTTATGTTTGCATATCCAGATTAACTAAAGAAACTTAAGTATTATAAGTAATTAATACTTATAGATTTGACATATAATATTAACCAGTATAACTAGTGTTTATTTACTCTATATGTTTGTGATACTTATAGATGCTAAAATATAGGTACTTATTTTTTTATAAGTACTAAAGATGTAAATATAATTACAAAAGCATTAAAAATAATCTATAATAAGTGTTACTTTAATCTTACCATTATATACTCTCAAATTAAAGTAATATTGAAGCAAAGAATATTAAAAAAACTTTTTCTGATATAATTATTAGTAAGCAAGAATGCCAAATTCTCCTTTGTATATTCTCAAATTAAAGTAATATTGAAGTAAAGAATATTAAAAAAACTTTTTCTAATATAATTACTGATGAACAAGAATGTCAAATTCTCCTTTGTATTATACATGTTATTTGATTATGAATACAAAAAATTCATGACAAAAAGACTTGAAATCTTATGATTGCAACAATACACAAAAAGAACAAAAATTGGATATATAGTAAAAATCTTGTTTATGATGTTATAAATTATTGTTCTGTTCAAACAATACAAAAGAAATTATACAAAAAATATAAGCAAATAGGCTTTATGAACTCATCAACATTTCTTTTTCTTTTATAAATCATATTTACAAATCCATTAGAATCATTCCACAGTGAATTAAAAAAACTAATAATATTATTATATAGTCTAATTGATATATCATTTTTTAGATTATTTTACTTGCTTATCCAATTCAAATCTTTTTTTGATTTTATTATTATTATTATTTTAGGTGCCATTTATAGAATTATTAATATTAACTACAAAAAATGATTCGAAACTAAAAGAGCTTTCTTTAACTTTTATATTAAGAAAGTATCAATATATAATATTGATAATAATATTTTTAAAGAAGTTTATAAGTTTTTTTTTTCCTTTTAATATTTAATAATCAAAGAGATCAGTGCTGTGATAAATAAACTTGAAAAAGAAAAAAATATGTCAGGCCTAATCTTTCTTAATTTTCTTGCTTATTTTATTATCAATATTTGTTGCCATGCAAGTATCTTTTTTACAAACATACATATAACAATAAATTATTAACTATTGATATATAGTGTTACACTTAATCTTCGCTCAACATTTTATCTATCCTTGTAACAATCCACTAGCATTTAGCCCTTGAAATATCCTCTTCTTGTTCTAGAATTTCTGTATTATTAATCTACTGTAGTACCTTCACCTATTTTGCCTACTTAGCCATCTTTTCCTGTTCTGGAATATTCTTTAACTTTATTTACTATTATTACTTTATTATCTTCACCAGAGTATTCATCTCTACCAAAATAAGTATAGTTGACTATTTTGACGAAGATACCATCTCTTCCATAATTATTATCTTTATCAAAGTATACTACTATTATGTATGCAAATCATATATCAAAAATATGTATATAAACACCTCCAATTCCTTCTGAAATTGCAAGGTTGAACTTTTTTCTTTATTAATAAAATAACTTGACCTTTATAAAACAAATCACCATTGCCTCTTTCACTTGATCTCATATACCTCAGAACTGTACTAATTTTAGTATACTCTTATAAACTTTAGCATATCACATTGGTCCATCCATATAAAGTGTCTTCCTGCTACTAGTTTTCCATCCATATCTTTCTCTTGAAATAAGAAGATATATGACAAATTGGTGGTGATTGTGAGATTCAGCTCATCAACTTTGAAGAAATTGTGAAGAAACGAATCTTAAAGAAAACTGTGAAAACTTTGTTCAGTATTGAAGGTATTTATAGTGACAAACTGACTGTAATTCAGAAATCCAAAGTCTAACAAATAGAATATCAGTGGTAAAAGATTTATGATAAATTATCAAACATTTGAACAAATTAACTATTTGTATGATTAGTTATATTTAAACAATTCAGATTTAACTAAAGAGGCCCTCCAATAAAGACAACTAGATGAATCCTATACTGTTTGTTTTCCTCCTATTAAAAATTACAATCTTCACTTTATCTATTTTTGGAATTGGTTTTATATTGCCATTTCTGCTTCTCAATATTCATTTAGAACATACTATTACTTTATCCAACACATTAGTATCTTCCTCTCCCATATTAATAGAGTAAAACAACTAGTTTTATCTATTAGA
Organism: Acaulospora morrowiae; assembly: GCA_910591835.1. NCBI lineage: Eukaryota > Fungi > Glomeromycota > Glomeromycetes > Diversisporales > Acaulosporaceae > Acaulospora > Acaulospora morrowiae. The sequence continues at coordinate 1,495 of CAJVPV010001471.1, read as the reverse complement.
TATTCTGAATTTGTGTACCTTGACAAAATTGTTGAAGAAACTTTCGAAGCATTTAATATTTATTACAATTTTATTTTTGGCCCTGCAGATATTGATATTATTGAACCTTCTTCTTCCCTTAATATCCCTTTTACTATATAACCTATTGATAATAATTTATTTGAAGATACAAGTTCCAATTCATCTGAACCTATTTTAAATACTCCTATTATTATCCTTGATAATTCTCTTGTCAATTACTTAATTAATCACAAAGATTTAAATTTAGATTTATTATTTCAAGAAAATACTCCAGTAAATACAATGGCAAACATATAAACTGTACTTAATTACTTAAAGACCAACAACAACAATCAAATTCTTCAAATAGAACCCTTCTTTGGAGATAAAACCCAGGATCCTTTAACTTGGTTTTCTGCCTTTACCAAAGCCAAACAAGCAAATGGATGGGAACAGGCCAAGGTGATGCAAATGCTATCTGCTTATCTTTAAGATGAAGCTGATAACTGGTGGACCGATTATGTTACTACCAATGGAGTTGACTACACCCATAATGCCTATTGACCAGCAGACATTGAAACTGCTTTTAGAGCAAAATTTTGTATTCAACGATGACAAAACAAATGACTTAAAAATTTGGAAGGAAGGAGACAAGGCCCATCTGAATCTGTGAACTCCTACTATACAGACTTTAAGAAACTTATCAAATAAGTAGACCTTGAAAACAATATGACCAATCCCCAAAAACTCTGCCACTTTCTCAAAGGATTGAAACCAGAAGTAGCATCTCTTGTTGCTATGAATGTATCTAATAATGTTGCTGCTATACTCCTACTTGCTCAACAATATGAAAATGGTTAAGACCTTATTAATCACTAACAGTCAACCAAAATCAAACCAGAAAAGACCTTTGGATTCAAAAGCAAAAAAGCTTCTCGTGACTCCATAAATGAACTTGTTCAGAAGTTTGAAAAGATATATCTCAAGTTTGCAGAACAGATTGAAAATCTGAACTCAAAAATGGAAAGAAGAAACTAATCATATTTTCGATCTAATACTACTCCAACACCAGAAACATATACATCTGGAAATGATATAAGAGTCTGTTTCAAATGTGAACAAACAGAACACATAGTCCAATATTGCCTTTCAGAAAAGCATTCATATATTCAATCTTGATATTAACAATCATAACAGCCACAACAAGTCAAAAAGAATAAACATATAAACTATATTACTGTAGAGAAAATCTCTGAAGAAGAAAAATTCAGTGATAAAGAAGAACAACTGGTTTATGTGGAACAAAAAGAAAGATCAAAACCATATACATAGTCACTCTCGATAAGTCGGACTCATCGGGGCAGAGATTTTGTCCGACTTATTGTGAGATCCGACTTATCGTGAGATTTGACTTATCAAATTTCATAATATTTTATTAAAAAAAATTTGCTTTTTATTTAAATACATATGTATAAGCAATAGGCGAATATCAAAT
>CAJVPV010001470.1:0-15786 GCA_910591835.1 Acaulospora morrowiae | reverse complement strand
AAAGAAATATATTACAGATATCTCAGTTTTCTCAGATTTGTCATTTTTGGGATCACCATTGCATAGATTCATGTGACTATGCAATTTCCCTTTCACAGTTCGCAAAGGATACTGAGAGGTTCAAGCACCTCTTCCAGGCCTAACTACAATATCAACGACCTCACTAAAAGCAAGAGTAGCCGCAAAAGCAAAGAAACAACTCCATACATGGTATTAAAACTAGTAAAGAAACAACAATAAAAAAATGAAATAACTGAAACATCCAAGATAATACAATGAAAACAGCCATTCTGAAGACAACCATATCAATTTTAACACCTCAAGAATCAAAGGAGACAATCCATAAGCAAAAGACCTAGGAACTATGAAATGATGAGATAGAAGGAGTAGTGGCAGAAACATCCATACAAATAAATAGAACATAACAAGAAACATACAAATACATCAGAATTGATGATTCTGATGCAGAAATGGAAGGAATGGATACAGATAACAATAACTGGAAAAACAAGAAAGGAGAAGAAGAACAATGATCAACATATAGCAAAAGCAAAGGCAAACAACCGATGTAACAGTGGAACAAATCAAGACCGCGCTTCCCCTTCGATAGATGCAATAGATATGATAGACAAAGAAGCAAAGTAGGAATCGATGCCAATACACTTCCAGGAAAAAAAATAAGTCAAAAATTCAATATTTAACCAAAACACTTGAATGTTCCAAAGGACTTCTTGCTATCCACAGTGAAGGCAAAAATAACCAAGAGAAGATTATAGCCATTTTCAGTGATCATCAAACTGCAAAACATGCATGTAGTATTAAGCTACCCAATATAGAAGACAAGTACCTATAGCATATACCAATTATTGACTTGAGTACAAAAAAGAAAAACAGTATCAGAGTATGGGACATTCTCCTAGATGCCAAATATATCGAAGTACAACAAACCTTTACCAAGTATAGACAAATTATAGGAATCGCAATGAGCACATAGCAGATATGGCAAATTGCAACAATCACTTTTGAAAACAAGACAAGCAAGGATCAGATTATCAATATATGGAGTATTCTATTTAAGGCAGACATGATGCAGGTGTTTGATACACAATGGAATCTCTTACAGATGAAACAAAGAAGACAAATCACAGCTAAGCTTACAAACTTATTCTCAAATACAATAGTGTTTGATCTATATACCATACTTTAGCTAACAAAGACAAAAACATGTTATATCCCATATAGAGAAACATACCAAAGAAAAAGATTTGCAGTCATCAGTTTTGATACAGTGAAGGATCTACAGAATGCAACGAATAAAACATATACAATCAGTGAAACATATCTGAAATGGACAAACATAAATACCAAATTATATGCCATATGTGACAGTGACACATATTTGGCTGCCACATGCCCTATTAAAGAGAGAAGAAACCAATGGAACACATATAATCAGGAACAAGCACTAAAGTTTGGAAAATTTTATGAGAAATACAAATCAGCAAAAACCAGTGACATTAGGAAACATATTCCAATATGACAGCAAAGAAAAGAAGGCAAACCGAGATCATATGCTGCAGCAGCACATATATACATGTGGTAGAAATTGGTAGATCCTTAACACAATTTGATGCAATTATTTGATGCAATTAATTGAGTTACTATTAAAACATATAAAATAATTGAGTTAGATACAATTATTTTTGAGGATTTTGGCAATTGAGTCAACAGCAAAATAATTTATATCACATGTATAAACATATGCAATCCAAAAACCACAAAACAAGATAGCAAATCCATTTGGTCTATAAGAAGTGCTCCACATTCTGAAACAGCTGCAAGAAGATATAACAGAAATCAAATAGCAGATTGTAGAAATTGATGAAAGAATTACAAACCTAGAATACTATAATGAAAATGGTGTGGGAGCAATGGAGGAAACAGAATCTACAGAAGATTAAGACAGTAAAAATAATGAACAACAAACTGCATATGAAAAGAATTCTACAAACAGAAGTGTAATTCAAGATATTGTTGTGGGCAAAATCGACATAGGTGTACAACGCGATATCACATTACGTCATCGTGTTGTCGTGGATTGTGGGGAAATTAAGGTGGAAAAATTAGTATGGGAAAGTTTAGTAACGGAAATTTCTAGAGTAGTGTAGAATAGCGATTAGAGGTAAACATATAAATAACAAGCGCATGTATAAATACATGTGCCATTCAGTAGCATGTAAGAGGAGAGTTTTTTGGAGGAACGCATTAAGTAATAAACAATAAAGTAACGTTGTAAATAAACTCTTACCTTGTGTTTAGTGTGTGCCAAAGAAGACTTGTAACTTGGGCTACACGACTACAAGAGAGAACCGAGGATTGCCTAAGGGAATTGGTATAGAGAGGGTTCTAGGCTAGTCGGTAGAGAAGTTAAAGTGAGAGAACGGCCAAATCGAAAACATGCCTTAAGAGTTAGAGAAACTTACCTTATTGTGTTGTGAACCGAAGCGACGACCAGGAGTGCAGGCTGGACGGATAGCCTGTAACAATATATAAATATAGCAGAAACAAATACATGTAACCATTCAAAACACTAACCAAACCATAAACAACCTCATAAACACGATTCACAATCTCACCTCAGGAAACACAAACAACACTACAAACAATTATTAATGAAGAACAATCAAGTCACTAGCATAAATGCACAAGAAATCATTTCTAATCTCTCAAATTTTTATAACTCAATCAACAGATATCTAAACAATGAAACACAAACAATAGAACAAACAAAAGAACAAACAATCAAGAGAAACCCAAGAAAACAAACAAAACACATAGCATTATAATAACTTCAAATACATTAAACCTACTCCAAACAAACAAACATAATGATTTCAACCAAGACAAATCAGAACTACAACTATGGAAGACATGGAATATTGCAACACACAATGTCCGCAGCTTTAATAACATCACCAAAAGAGAAATCTGGCTAGCATTCTGCAAAGAGAAGAGAATAGATATTGGAGTTCTTATAGAAACACAGATCACAACAAACAAATTTAAACATTGGAAAATGTACAGATACCATACTACCTGGTGCAATGATAGAAAAGGAGGTGATATCATAATTATAATCAAAGAGAATATCACGAATCATATAGGAAACATCCAAACATATTCAGATAGAGGCATATGTATAGACCTAAATTACAAAGGAAACAAACATATTAGTATAATCAGAGTATACAGTATATGCCAAGCAAAGGAAATCCAGGCTACCGTCCTGCTACAAAATGGGTACAAGATAAAATATGGACAAGACATAACAAGAATTGGCACATAATCATCGCAGGGGACTTCAATACCTTATATAATTCCAGCATCAATAAGAGACCACCAGGAAACAATCGAACACCAATATCACATACAATACAAACACTCACTCAACTCAATCATATAGATATCTTCAGAAAAGTATGGCCAAGCAGAACATGGTTCACCTGGACCAACATGTGCACAACACAGACCAAAATTGACTACATATGAATATCACCAAATAAAAGCTGGAATCTCATTAGTGCAGAAATAGAGTCATCCAATATGATAACCAATAGTAACTACAACATTGCCACATGCAAGATTGAGATCACTGAAATAACAACCAATCAAAGCAAAAGTGTATTTACAAAAGACACAATATATTTGATATCAAAAATACTATAACCAAACAATAGGAAAACTACAAATGGCAAGTAGAAGACTTTATTACAGAACAAAACCAAAAACAAAATATGAAAGCATACTTATCAAACAAAATATGAAACCTAACATGGGATACCATATGTAAGGCAATATATCAAAACATCCAAAAAATAAAACAAAAACCTAAAGAAGCTCTCTATAGGCAAAGATATAACAAACACATACAAATTATTAAACTAAGGAAACTTAACACATAATTCTTTATACTTAACAAAAGAACAACCAATATCCAAGACAATATTATAAATGTATTGAAGGAAATAAACACAATAGAACAATATATAGAAAACCCCCTTGGAAAGAAACAGATTCCAGATCTAAGAAGATTAAAGATTGAATCAAGAAAATAAAACAGATATATATAATAACAAAAAACTTTCTAAAAGAAAACGATTGCAACAATATGAGAGAAAACATTAAAAAACAGATAGAAAATAGAATAACCATCTTTTTAGACAACAAATATAAAATGATTAACTCAATTTTCAACAAATCAACCAACAGTATTATGATTAAAGATAGGTTCCTAAAGTATTTAGCATATAAAATTTACATCCCTTTATGTTCATGTCCCCTATAGAACATAATTTCTAGCTCTTTATTTCAATAGGAACATAATTTCAGAAATGATTTATATAGATGCTTAAAACTATAAAGAACCTTTATAGGTAGTTTTTTTTATTTCTTAATATAAAAATAAAAATTTTTAATAATAAGGGACATTTGAATTATGTCCTTACAAATAATTTAGAGACCTATTTTTAATTATAATGAACAAGCTCATAACCACAACTCCTGAGCTCATGGTCACAACAGAGCCAAAAGATATTTTAAATATAATAAAAAAACATTATCAACAGGAAAAACCAAGAGAGAAAGAAATAGAATATCAAGATTAGAGAAGATGAAAACAAGAATACTGGCCAAAAGATATAATCAGGAGTTTATGGTATCAAGAAACAATAGTTGCAATCATGATAGAAGAAGTAAAAGGAGTCATCAACAAAATGTCAAATGATTCAATACCAGGAAGATCAGAAATAAGCTACCCAATGCTAAAGAAACTAGGTGAAAAAGCTATCAACAGAATAACAAAGCTGTTCAATAAAATCTTACTCTTAGGAGAAATATCACAGAGATGGCAACACAATATCATATACCCCATCCCAAAAAAAACAGATTGGCAGCACCAGCTTAATTGGACAAGACCCATCACACTACTCGAAACAATTAAAAAAGTATTCACTAAAATTATTAATAACAGGTTAGTATAAGTATTTATGGAACACAAAATACTATCAAATAGGAACTGGGCAAAACTACCAGAAGAAGGTATATAGGAACCAATAAGTATAATTAACAACATACTAGAAGAAACCAGAGAAAGAAAAAAAAATGTTGGATTCTCAGTCAAGATATAAGCAAAGCATATGATTTAATACTACATAACCTATTGGAAAAAGCACTCAAGAGAATCAAGATATCTAGCAAAATCATAGTAATAATTACAAATATGCTAGAAAACCATAACAATCAAGTAATCATATGCCATGGCTTGATTAAACCATATAAACCAGGAATTGGAATAGACCAAGGAGACACCATCTCCCCACTATTATGGAGAATATATTATAACTCTCTCATTTGTAAGATTGAGGAATCCAAACTGGATTACAAATTTGAGATCAAAATTTCAACGAAGCCATGCAAATAGAATATAAAACAAGAAAGTATAGCATCGATAATATACATGGATGACACCTGCTAGATCATGAAGAGCTGAAGAAACATATAAAAAGTTACCAACATTGTGAAAAGCTTCATCAAAATTGCCAAACTAACAATAAATCCAGATAAAGCAGCCCTTATCACAATTAATCCAACAACAAAAAAAGTGATCAAAATGGAAAAATTCAAAATACAGCAGAAAGGAAAAAAGGAAGCCATCTGAATATTGGGAATATGAATCATAGCCACCGGAAACAAAACACATCAACTGAATCTCATCAAATGAAAAGTACAAACCACAACTCAAGTACTCAACAGAAGCCAGATTACAGATAAACAATACAGATATATTATCAATCATGTATTGTTTCTAGCCATAGAATATCTACTACAAGATACAATTATATCAAAACACATATGCAAGAAAACAGACAGCATGATCTGTGCATCATTTAAACACAAAAATAAACTTTCAATTACAGTAATATCTATACAGATTTTGGATACAAAATTTTTAGCATACAGAAAAGACAAATTCAACTTTATATCAAACGAATATTGAAAAAACTCAACAAAACAAATATTTGTAGAGTAATTACGAGAGGATGGTTACAACAAACACAAAACCATGCATAGACAACAAAAAATATTCTAACAAATTCAAATAAAATTTCTGATAGGAATAAAAGCCTTATGGGACAATATTTCCTTTTGCTGGAGGAACAAAAATTCAAAGTCCAAGAAAATATCATGTATGAACTAATAAAAACAATCAATGGCAAGGAATGCCATACATTACAAGAAACAATGGAGAAGAGTAGTTCAAAACCAATCGATCAAATATCAGAAAATATAATGTTATGTTTTATGAACAACTGACCAATGGGTTTCAAACACACTTGCTAGAATGAAGACAAATCAAAGCCATAATGGGAAAAAAACCAATAGGAAAGTAATCCAAATGGTTTAGGAAAATAAGAGAAAAATATAGCACATCAAACCTCACAATAAATAGGTACAGAATCGAGATGAAAAAATTAATACAATCAAATCTAATACAAAAAATAGAAGCAATTGATAATCACAACCTCAAAAGAAATAAATATGTTGCATGCATCATCAACCAAGAAACATAAATAGGCAAAAGAGACCTTCGAAACAAACACAATGGAAACAAAATCCATGTCCAGCATATAATTCGAATTATAAATAACTCTCCACTTCAAAAATGTCCCAGATGCAAGTACAATAAAAGCAACAGAACAAAATGCACAAAAGCTATCAATACAAAACAAGCAGTTATTGTTCTAGTTATCAAAACTAAACAAAGTTCAAAAATACATGGCAATAATATTAGGCATATGGAAAGAATCCATATATTGCCATCAACACTTCAAAATGATATACAACAAATTCAAGATTAAGCCAAGGAAAAAACAGGTGAAAACATAGATGAAGGAAAACATGATATAAAAGAATCAATCAACAAATACCTACAAATTAAAAAACTAGCAGAAGCGGAACTCAAGAATATAGCAAACAGAACCAAAGAATGGAAGCATATCGAAGTATATACAGATGGATCAGTAAAGAGCATCAGAATACACAAATGCAAAATGGGTATAGGATGGAACATCCAAAACATAGAAATAAATAAATACATAGAATTCAAAGCAAACACAAAAAACTTCCCATAATCAACTAGAGCAAAACTAATGGCAATACTAAGCCTTCTTGCAAGTATATCCTGAACAACAGAAGTCACAATATACACCGATAGCCAAACAGCAATCCAAAATATAAAAGAAAAAAGAAACAAAAGCAAGAGGATTACACATATAGCAAACTGGATAACAATTAAACATATTTAAACAATAATTAAGAATAGGGAAGGAAAAATCAAAATAATTAAGATGAAAGTATACACAGGTATATCAGGCAATGAAAAGGCAAACCAATTGGCAAAAGAAGGTACACAACTAACAGAAGATTATAAAATCACAGCCAATCCATTTAACAGTAAGCAATAGTATCATATGACATATAACAATATAACACTAGATACAAATATAAACAAATTCATCAAAAAGAACAACAATGCCAGATGGAAGGCAAAATGGATCACTTAAAATAGACACATGACATGGATAGCAAGTAACCGGGAAAAAAGAATTAACTGGAGAGCTACAAGGATGGTATAGCATTCAATAAAAATCTCAAGTACAAATACAAGCAAACAAGATTACAGAAGATAAAACTTCAGATACAAACTAATAAATAAAGAACTACCAACATTTGACAAATTAAAGAAAAGAAAACCAAAACTATATAACAGTACAACATGTACAATATGTAAAGAAGAAGAATCATTACAATACTTAATCCATATACACTAAAGTAATATACTAACATTAGAATACAGCAAAGCAATAAAACAGGAAACAAGCTGTAGAACTATAAGGAAAATAACAAACAAAGCAAGAAAGGAAAATTTCATAGTCCTTAATACAGAATTCACAAGAACAACAATCACAAAGGTGATATTTGAGAAAGAAACAATTAAATACATCAGAGGAATAGTAGGACCCCAAATCAAAGAAACTTGCAAAGCAATTATAAAACATATAGAGAAACATATCAATAAACTTTGGAAAGAACAATGTGACAAAACTATCGATTGGAAAAAAGAACAAGGAATTACAAGAGAAATGAAATGGAGAAAAAGAACAACAAAGATATAGAGAACAAATAAGATATACCTAGATAGAAAAAAGGCAAAGGAAGAGAGAAGTAAAAGATGGCAAGAGAAGATAATAAAATAGTACATCGAGTACAAATGGAATGCAAAATCAAATAACTATTTTAATATTTTATTTACTAACACTAATGAAGCCTTGGCATATTAGTCCTAGTTACTTTTCTATAGGAAACCCTATAAAATAAATCAGGTAGTTCAAAGTCGACATTTGGGAAACCTGATGTAGTTCAATATACAAAAGAAAAAATTAAGATTAGAATATAGCCACAAAACATAAAATGTATTGTAATCTATGCAAATATCAATATAATAAAGTATATTAGACAAGACCCGGCTAGTTTTTTAAAAAATATATATATACTGTATATTTAAGAACATTGTAACATGGAAAGTGGTGATGCGAATGTTACCAATATTAGTCACCAAGACATGTCATGTGCCATAATTAAACAAGTTACGATGAGACAATAGCTGACATATATGAAAAATGAAAGGCTTTGATAGAAAATATCACATAAGCAGAGGAAGACCGGGCAAAGTCATGTGCTATGTCTCTGCTTGGTAAAATTAATTAATTATATAAGATAATAACAAAATATTGATATGTTATATAATAGCTTCACCACAATTTCATTACTTTATTTTATTTTTATTTTTCTTTTTTTGTCTATTTTATTTTCTCATTGTAAATACTTATGTAATTACTGGATTTGATATATAAAAGAACCATAATTGTATTGAAAGAAAGAGACAATTGAAAAAGAAAATTAATAAAAATCATTTTAGCCATAATCAAATTTGTCTCATTTATAATAAAAACATTTACCTTCATTATATGAATCTTAATTTTTCATTAGCGACAAACTTGCCAATATCAGTAATAATGTGAATTATATAACAATTATTTCAGAAAAAATTGTTTTATGCTGATGATTTATTCAAAAAATAGGAGGTAATAAACAAACAATTTTGATATTAATTTCTCAAATACAAAAATTTGGCTCAAAAAATCTTCATATGATTTATCTTATGATGTTACAAGAGATACTCCTGAAATTTAATAGATAACTTGTTTCAAAAAATCTATATATTTATAACAGATTGCTCTTAAATTACTTAGTATTGTATTACATTCAGCAAATTGTGAAAAAATTTTTTCTGTATTAAGATAGTTTTATAGACAAAGAAGAACAAAGTTAAGTACAAATAAAATATCAATAATAGCAAAAATTCATTTATATTATGTGTTAAATACTAAAAATTAACCATAATACTATTGAAATTTGTTATTGAATATTAAGAGGTTCAAAATCATATAATTTATGCAACTCAAAATTTGATGAATTTTCAAGAAATTAATAAAGATAATAAATTTGATTCAATTTTATTAAATAATAAGAATAATATGGACCACAATTGATTAAGGAGTTGGTAAATAATGAAGAAATAAAAAGGGTTTTATCAATAGAAGTTTGTATTAATCTTTCTAATCAGATATTTATTGATAATAAAATTTAAGTAGATTCAAAAATTAATAAATTTTTTGATAATTTGGATAATAGTAGTAGTAGTACTACCAATTATAGTATAGAATATTTGATTAATAATGTATTAGATAATGATGAGTTTGTTTAATTTTTATTACAAATTTATTGATTTTTATTTATTTTTTTATATTTTTTTAAAATTTAAATAAATATAAAATAAATATAAAATGATATTCAAAGTTAAACAATAATAATATAAAATATTTTTGATCTGATAAATCTTTAAAATCAGAAATTAATCTTTAAAAAATAAAAAAATAAATAATATTACTGTATTAAATTATTTATTAAACCATTATTAAATCATATAATTAAATCATATAATTAACTTATTTTCAAAAATAAACATCCAAATAATCTATTTACAGTATTTCTAAAAAAAAACACTTCCAAATAATTAATAATTTTGTTCTATTATAAAACAACCTCCATATAATAAAAATAAAAATATTTATTACAATAAGTCAAAATTCTTTGTATTGTATTATTTTGTAAAGTGGACTAATTATCCAAGTCAAAGAGCTGAACTATCAATTCTTAATAAAGTAATAATAATTATGGCCCTGTTGAATTCTGCAACTTGCTACAAGTAATTTAAGTAATTTTTCTATTAGCATAAAATAGTAACAACTCAAAGAATTTTAACTTATTATAAAAAATATTGTTATTTAATAGGTAATATAGAAAAAATTGTAAATCTAGCAATGAAAAGAAAGTAATTGATAAAAAAATTTCAAAAATAAAAAAAGCAGCTTATTTATTTGTTGATCTTTTTTTTAAAATTTTTTTAATTTTTTTGATTCATTTTTAAAATGTTTTAAATACTGTATATAGATCAATTAAAATTTTTAAAATTTCTATTATAATGTTAAGGAGAAATAGCAATTGGCGATATATCTTAGAATTGCATAATAAAAATTACTTATTATAGAGATTACCTAATTGAATAATTGACCCTCAACTAAAGATAGGTCTCTAAATTAAATATAAGGACATAATTCAAATGTTCCTCACTATTAAAAAAGTTTTTTTTAAATATAAGATTAAAAAAAAACTACTTACAAAGGTTTTTTGCAATTTAGACCACTTGATCCAAATGTTTTTTGAATTATATCCCTATTAAAATAATGAATAAATAATTATGTCCCTTCAAAAAAAACATAATTTATTTGCAAAATTTTATATGCTAAATAATTTAGGGATCCATCTTTACCCTCAACCTTATTATTTTTGTTATTTTTATTATTTTTATTAGTTCTGCTCAATTGATTATTTCTGTTATTTTTATTAGTTCTATTATTTGTTTTATTTGTTTTTGCTATTAGAAAGTATATAAATAATGTAATAGAAAATAAAAAGAAAAAAAAGTAGAAGAACTGATAACTAGAAGAAAAAGATGATAAAAAGTATTCACTGATAAAAATTATCATACTTATTGCACTGTTTCCAACCAATTAAATTCTTTCAAATCATCAAAACTTATCAAATCCATACCTTTTTTCTGCCTATCATCCTTCTGTAGAACCAGTAATCCCTATACTAGAGTATTACAAAGTCAAGATTTTTGTGATATGTTAGTTTAAACCCTGATCTATAACAATAAAAAAAATTTTTTTAAATTAAAATTATTTAATAATTTTTAATATAAATATTTATTTTTATTATATAATTTAATAAAGATTTTTCTTTCTTTTAAATAAGTATCTAATTATATAAATTAATTAAAATTTAATAAAGTTTTATTTTTATTTTTATTTTTTTTATAGTCAAACAAGTATATGTTTATTAAATTTTTACAGAAAACAAATAATGTATAATACATTGTATTGCATAAACTATTCTATTGCCTTAAATATTTGTCTTAGACTATGTCTCTAGATATGACTTTGGAGATAAAAAGAGTTACTATCTTGACCCTCTATTTATTTCTGAAATTTGAAGATAAGAATTATTACCTGCAGTTTATCACTATGGTTTATCTGAACAAAATTTAGACTACTTGTTATATTTTTAATCACTTTTTCCTTCTTTGATCCATCCCCAAATTGACATTTTGCTTTGGTTTTGACTTTGGTTTGATTCTTTATTCATAGCTTTTTCTTAATTTGTAGGATCTTTTGCTTCATGTTCTTTATGTTCTTTTGATTCTGCTTTCTTCTTTTTTCCAGTTTTCATATGGTTGCCTTTCTGATGCTTCTTAGTTTCTGGCTTTTCTTTCAAATCTTGTAGCTTGAAACATCTATTATTCCATATTTTCTTTCTAACCTGTTTACTATACATGTGGTATAAATTATTTTGATGTTGACTTAATTGTCAAAATTCTCAAAAATAATTGCATCTAACTCAATTACAGTATTTTATATGTTTTAATAGTGATTCAATTAATTGTATCAAATAATTGTATCAAATTGTATTAAAAATCTATCAATTTCTATCATATATATACTGTTTACAAACTGATTTTAATAATTTGTGTAATAGGAGTTTTGCTTCACCATTCTTGACTTTTAGTTTTGTCATAATTAAAATTTATTTTATGATATTTCTTTTTAAAAAAGTCATAGGCTGAAGTTTATGATATCTTTTCCTTGAAAGAACTTGTTTGTGTATTATTTTGTTAGTAGCATAATAATATGAATTCGTGAGTCTTGATTTTTTTTTCTTAAGTCTTGTTCGATCATTTATTTAGCACTAGATTTTAAGCATTATTCCAGATTTCCAGAATGTTAGGATATGATAGAAGATATTCAAGAGATTTTTTTTTTTTATAATATATACAGTTAATTAAGTTTTTATACTTCTTGGGAAATCATCTATTCATATTGTTCAGAGTTAAAAGTTTATTATACATCATTTTTATTTGAATGGATTTTTCCCTAGTTTTCTTTAATAATATTTCTAGAGCTCCTCATACTTTATTTGTTTTTCAAAATCCTTTACAATCAAAGTTTTCATGATTGTTTATTTTTCTAATCCATTTTTTTTGTATTTGGTTTTGATTTGCCCCATTTCATTAAGATGCTTCTTTTGTATAGTTCTTATTGAACTTTTTTGCTTCTATATCTATGGATATTTCATTCTAACAGAGTATTGTTAGGACTTTTTGTCAATACTACTTAGTCTATATAACTTCAGGTTCTTCTTTAGCTTTTTTCTCAAGCAGATCTACTTTATTGTTACTCATATTTTTACTGTGCACTTTGACTTTGATCATTTGAACTATAATTTGTTTCTTATATATTAGATCAATACATCTCATCCATAATTGTCAGTTCTTGCACTTTCTGTTTTTTTTTTGTATTCTTGATTTGAAGATTCTATAGTGTCTGAAGAGTATTGATACATATACTATTGTCAGTTCGAATTTCTATTTGGCTTTTTGTGATATAACTAAGAGTATCAAAATAATTGCTACTAGTTCTGCCTGCAATGCTGAAGGCCAGTTTTCCACTTCTGCTTGAAAAGATCTTCTGGGATTTGGTCCCTTTTCTTGTAACCATGCTACGCCTATTATTAATGTCTGATCTTTTGCTTTTCTAAAAGATCTATCTATATAGAAGCAGTTGATCTATTGATAGTTACTGTATTTATTTATTCTATATTCTTTAATAAGTACTTGGATATATTCTGGAAAATACTATAGATATGGTTTTTGATTATTAGTATTTCAAAGTTTTATATTTCAACTGCTCTTATATGATTGTTAATAATCCTTCATTCTGTAAAGTTTTTTAATGCTTTTTTGGCTTGATTTTCCAGAACATGAAAACTAATTGGAATTTCTTATTCAGAGGATTTTCTCAGAGTTGAATATTGGTTAAAAATCTTGATGACTAAAGACTTATTCTGTAATTTTTTGTTGCCTTTAATAGAATTTATTTAATCCAAGAAATTTTCTATTAAATCTATGAAGTTTGACCATAAAGTAATTTCAACTCTTTGGAGTTTATTTGAGTCTAGTTTAGATTTTCTTTTTATTTAGTAGACTTCTATTTGAAGGTCTTGAAAGTTTAAGTTGCCTTTATTTTTGTACTATAAAATTTTTTCACAATTTTTATCTTTGGCTATAATTTTTTAACTCCAATAATGTCAGTCTCTATTTAAGTTTTTTGAAAAGAACTTTCTGTTTTGTTCTTTCTAATTCCAGTCTTGCTATTTCTTATTTAAGACTCCATACTCATTTGCACATAATGATTTAACTGTTTTGAACCAAGATGGTATAGGTCCTTTGCTAGAGTTAAAGAGAATCTATATGATTTTTTATAATAATATTGTTTTTGTATCTCTATTAATTAACTGATTTATGAACATAATATTGTGTTTTTTAGTAATGGAATTGCTTTGAAATACAATTTTGTATCATTAAGCTTGTTCTTGATAGATATTGAATCTCTTTTCCAGTTGAAGTTATTTATCCATTAAGAATTGAATATTGTGGTTTCCAAGTTATTGGCTGCTTTAAGTACTTGGGCTAAGAAATTTTGAAGCATTTGAATAATTGGAGAATTTTGTTGATTAGTATGTTATTAGGTTCCCAATTTTGGATTTGAATTTGTTTGAGATAAATCAATATAGATATACTGGATAGTTATATATTATTAAATCTGTTTAGCAATTTCGAGATCTGGTTTTTTGCTTGAATTTCTTTAATATTCTTTATGTTATAGATCTTTTTGTAATATATAATCAAGTTTGAAATTGTTGAAACTATTTCTGCAGCTTGTTTAAGTACTTTTTTCAGTTGAACTGTCAGTTTGTTATAGACATTCTGTTTGATAAAACAGTATTGTATTCTTTATTTTATATGGGAAATCAGGACTCTATTTACAATATATTCCACTTGCTTGTCTATAATCTTTTTTCTTTTCAAAATTGGTACCACCACTTCAATTTTTTGTTTAATTCAGTAAACCATATCTTTGGTATACTTTTTACTTCCTATCTATATATTCAAAAATCTAGTGAAACTATTTTAATCACTTTCAATTACTTTTTGTTGATCAATTCCTATACATACTAAGTTTGGTTCTTTATTGTAGCTATTAATTGTGATCAAAACTGATTTGCTACCATTAATCTGAGAATCATTGGTTGTATAAAACTATTTTTCTCTTTCCATGATATTTTTCATATCTTTTGCAGATCTAACAATACATATAGTATCATCCATATATGCTATTTCTGCTTGGCAAACTATAAGATATTATATATTTTCTTCTTTATTTAAATTGGTTTTCCATTTACAATTCATGGAATAGTCTAGTTGGATGTTATTTTGGATTTCATATAGTAATGGATTATAGAAAATATGTCATATTAAGGAAGAAATTGTTTTGCTTAAATCTATACTATCATCTATAATTATTTTTTCTGTTATATCCATATCAGTGATTATCTGAATTGATCTGTTAATAAAAAGTTCCAGGATTAATTTTATGAGATTTGCTGGGACTTTGATTCTTAGGAGAACTCTTCGTAGCATATCTAAACTAATAGTATCATATACTTTGGTTATATTTTGAAATAGAATCCACAGTTCCTTATTCTTTTTCAAGCTTTTTTATAGATATTGTTTATTAAGTATTGTCATAAGTCAGGGTTTAAAGTAACACATCACAAAAACCTTGACTTCGCAATACTCTTGTATAGGGTTATAGGTTTTACAGAGGGTGATAGGCAGAAAGAAGGTGTAGATTTGATGAGTTTTAATGATTTGGGGAGATATAATTGATTGGGAACAGTGCAATAAATATAGTGATTTTTATCAGTAAACAACTTTTTATTAACTTTCTCTAACAGTTGTCGGTCTCCTTTTACTACTTAATTATTACATCATACAGTGGGTGGCCAAAAGTCACCGAACAGTTTAAAAAAAATTTTTTTGTGAAGTCCCATGACTTCCAATTTATGCGAAATTGTATCATAAACAAGTCATAGTTATGTATTAATTTATTTACATTTTTCTTTATTTTTTATGTATTTATTTAA